>JAJTUV010002633.1:0-120338 GCA_021653895.1 Mastomys natalensis | reverse complement strand
GACGGGCTATGTACAGTGTAGAACCTCTGAGTGGGGCTGATAAATAGGCACAGAGATGCTTTCTTTCAGGTGTCAGCAATCTGCTGGCAGTGTCCCAACATTGCCTATCACAGAATGAATAGGGTCTTGTTTTATTGTTGGGTTTTTGTGGGGGGGTGTTATTAGGAATTGGACCTAGGGCTTTGTACATGTGAGGTTAACACTCACCACTGAACTATATCTCTTAAAAAAAATAAACAAACAAACAAGTATACTGAGACAGGTTTCACTAAGTGGCTTTGAACTCACTCTATAGCCCAAGCAGGTCTTGAACTTTCCATCTACCTTCCTCAACCTCCCATTCAGCTGGGATTACAGGCTTGTGCTACCAGGCTTTGGCTAAATAAAGTTTCCTTGGAGCATCACTGTATATATTCATTGCCTTTTGATTCAGGGTGGCTTTCACACGACAAAGGTAAAACTGAACAGTCGTAACAGAAACATCACAGTCCTCAAGCCAAAAGCATCTACTGTACATTCTTGACAGTCAAAACCCACTCTCTTCATTCTAGATGTTCATAATCTCTAAAATAATCTGCAGGCCTGAAAAGGATCTATATATATATATTCATAATTACAACAGCTTCATAAGGCAGGTAGCATAATTATCCCCATTGCATGGACTTTAAACTGAGGCATGGAGAGGCTAGAAGAAATTCCCAGAGTCCCATTGCCAATAACAATTACTCGAGTTGGATCTTGAACTCCAGGAGCATAATTCTAGAGGCTGCTCAGTCAACAACCACTGACAATGCCTCCTACAAGTTTGTACAAAGGGTAGAGAACCCCAAGATAGCCACACACAAGCCCTTCTTGGCAGCGTGGAAAGCTGGAGAAAGATGGAGCCCCACGCTGTCAAGTTTCCAAATGATGGATGGTGTGTAGCTTCCAAGCTGGGACTCTGGCAGCTCACAGCCAAGTGCAGCAGCAGAAATAAAGTGATGCCAACCACGCTGGCAGGAGAGTGTGTTTCACTAATGTACTCTCTCACAGGGGTTACTGCAGAGAGCTCAATCAAAGTGGGAGGTTAAGGGGCTGGAAAGACAGCTTAGTCAATAAAACACTTACTCTGTACATATGAGGACCTGCGCTGGGATCCTTGGCACCACATAAAAGCCAGGTATGGCCTGCAGCCACCAGGCAGACTCCCTAGAGCCCACTGGGCAGCCAGTAGTCGTGTCACACTGGTGAATCCCAGGTTCAGGGAGATGCCCCAACTCTGAAAGATCAGGTGAAGAGTCATATAAGAAAGACATCTGATATAAACTCTGATCACACATATATACACAAACACAAAAAGATTAAAAAGGAGGGTCTGAGCCACAGCAGGTGTCTCATTGTGCTTTTTTTTTTTTTTAGGTTTTATGTTTTATAAAGTCGGAGCTGGCTGAGCTTCAGGGGTACAGCAACAGCTCAAGGAAGGGTGAAGCTGTCTGTTGGTGTGCCCTCTTTCCTGAGTATGCAGTAGTCAGCAGAAAGAACCCAACAGACAGGCTGATGAGATGGCTCAGAGGTTAGCACTGGCTATTCTTCCAGAGATCCTGAGTTCAATTTCCAGCAACTACAAGGCGACTCACAACCATCTATCTATAAGGGAATCTGATGCCCTCTTCTGGCATGTAGATGTATATGCAGCAGAACACTTACAAGAGAGAAGGCTGGAGGGGACCATTCAGGACACGAATGCCAACGATGCAGGAATATTGAGAGCTGGGTGGAAGACACTCACCACACAAGCATCGCCAGTGGCCACCGTAATGTAAGAAGCCTAGTAGTGAAAGGCTGATCCCCTGACTTCAATTCCCACTGCTCAGAGTTCACACTGCCTGTAACTTTGTAAGAAGCCATTTTTTTTAAAGCTGCTGAGAAACAACGGGCTGGCCAATCCCCACCAGACTCTATCTGGAGACTCCAACAATGTTTCCACCCGTGCTGGGGGATTTTTGTTCTCAGCTATGAGACAAAGCCCAGTAGACTCCTTGGCATCTGGAGAACTGCAAGCTCCTCAGTGTTATCAGCTGAGGCCTTGTAGAGAGGCCTTGAACATCAACCCTGAGGAGCCTGAGAGAAATGGACACATTTAGGATATGGATGCTTGTTTCACATGGCTGGAATGTGCTGGTGGCATATGTTGGTTAGGCTAATGGGGCTCAAAGCAGGTTTGGGAAATGTGGTGAATTTGCATATTATACATAAACTGTCTCAGAAGGTCTGGGGATGTTGGCCAGGGTAAGAGTACTTACCTAACATGTGTGAGGCCCTGGGCTCCATCGCCAGCTCAGGGGAAAAAAATATGTGTTTTTCTGACCAACTTCAATATTCTGTTTGTGAAAAAAGGATAAGAGAAGAAATGTTTGGAAGTTACAAGAAATAATGTTTTTAAGATTTAAAAAAAAATTGTAAACCGGGCAGTGGTGGCACACAACTTTAATTCTAGCTCTCAGGAGGCAGAGGCAGGGGAATCTCTGTGAGTTTGAGGTCAGCTTGATCAACACCGTCAGTTCCAAGACAGCCAAGGAAACACAGAGAAACTCTGTCTCAAAAACCCCAAAAAATAAAAAATAAAATATTAATGTGTGTGGGGGGTGCATATATACATGAGTACAAGTGCCTACAAAGATCAAAAGAGGATGCTGGATCCCCTGGAGTTGGAATTAGAGGTGATGGTGAGTCACCTGATGTGGGCGCTTGGGACAGTCCTGTCCTCCAGAAGCACAGCAACGATTCTGAACTGCTGAGCAGTCTCTCCAGCCCTGGAAATCATTTTTATTTCTGGAATTGGTATAGTCCCAGATAGGAGTTATAACAGAGACCCACAACTATAACCAGTTACTGTGACAGAGACATACAGTTATACCTGCTTACTGTGACACAGACTCACAACTGTAATCATTACTGTGACAGAGACACACAACTGCAAACAGTTACTGAAACAGAGGTCCATAACTTTAACCAGTTACTGTGACAGGGTGCACAACTGTCACCAGTTACTGTAACAGAGACACACAACTGTCACTAGTTACTGTAACAGAGACACACAATTGTAGCCAGTTACTGTGACAGACACAAACTGCAACCAGTAACTGTGGCAGACCCACAGCTGTAGCCAGTTACTATGACAGACCTACAACTGTAACCAGTTTCTCTGACACAGACCTACAGCAGAAGATTGTTATTTCACCTTATTCTCTCATCTAAAAGGCAAAACTGACTTGGCAATTCCCTGGAGCTAAGGATCCCTCTTTTATTTTTGTAAAATTTCAAAGCTCAAGTTTGTTTCCATTTCCCATATGTCTACAGAGCCCTGTGGATTTGAATAGGTATGCCTCCTCACACACAAAGACTCATGTGTTTGAAAGTTTGGCCATAGGGAGTGGCACTATTAGGAGGTATGGCCTTGTTGGAGTGGGTGTGTCTTGCTGGAGGAAGTGTATCACTGTGGGGTGGGCTTTGAGGTCTCCTATGTTCAAGTTCCACCCAGTGTGGAATCCAGTCTCCTCCTGGCTGCCTGCAGATCAAGATGTAGAACTCTCAGTTCCTTCTCCAGGACCAAGTCTGCCTGCAAGCTACCATGCTTCCCTCCATGATAATAATGGACTAAACCCCTGAAACTATAAGCCAGCCTCAATTAAATGTTTTCCTTTATAAGAGTTGCCTTGGCCATGGTGTCTATTCACAGCAAGGGAAAACTTAACTAAGACAGCCCATTCTACACACACAAAAAGAGAGTTGCCCAGGCAACCAGGAACATTGTACCTTTTTTACTCAAAACAGAGCCAAGTTTCCATTGTTGATGCAGGATGATAGGTAGCTGCCTCTCACAGACTCCTCAGTGGGTACCCTCTAAGAAAAAAGATGATCTCACCTAAGTGTGGACAAAACTCTTAACCTCCAAAACCTAGTGCTTGCCTGGAATCCTCCTCCATCCACAGGAGGCATCATTCTCTGTGTGCGCAAGCCCAGATCCCACTCATCATTGCTTCTTCTTCGTTCTTACCGCATGTTCCGACTCCGACTCTTCTCTCTTGACTCTGCCTCCAAAGTGTGCCCCGTGCCTTTCAGAACATCATCGGATCGTCCTCCCCACATAAACCACCGCAATGGCCTCAGCCTGCTTACTGCTTCTGCTCACCCCTAACCACCAATCAGCTTTTGATCACCGTTGATTTATTAATGTTTTGGACACTGCAGATAAATGAAATCATGAGTCTTCTTCATGCCTGTTTTCTTCTACTAGCATGTGTGGCAAAGGCTCAGCTGTGTTATAGAATAGTACTTTTACCCTTTTGTATGGCTAAATAATATTCCATTATATAGATGTGGCACATTTGTTACCTGTTCAAGTGATGGTGGACATCAAAGTTACTTCTAACTTTCGAGTACTGCAAGCAACATTGGAGTGATTGCACATGCATACATTTTTGATTGAACACCTGTTTTCAGCTCTTTGTGGTATGTAAAAACCTAGGATGGAATTACTAGATCATATGATAATTCCACACTAAACTTATTGAGGGATTGCCAAATTCTACCTCCAGTCTAGCTTCCTCCTCATCTATTCGCTACACAGCAGCTAACATAACTTTCAAAAATTCAAAACAGATTATGGTTCCCCAACCTAATCCTCTCCTGTAGTCTCTGCTTCTTTTATAATAAAATTTGAACTCCTTATTCTGCCTCTGTAATATGAGTTCACCACCTCTCTCTCCAACGTTGTCTCTCAACTGTCTTTCCTTATTTACCAAATACTTGTTGGTACCATCTCAGGACCTTTGGACTTGCTGTTCCATCTGGCTAGAAGGCTCTTCCTCTAGACCTTCCAGAACAGGTTTACTCTTAGCCTTCAGGCCCCACCCACTCAGATTCACATCTCTGATCACCTTATTGTTTAGATATATGTGGGATGGCAAGCTGAACATGCAAAGAACTTGACAACGATGAAGTATTTCTGAAGGCCCAACCAAAAATTAGTTCTAAATTAAAAGAAAAGTGTAATGGATCCTTGGTGTTTTCTGGCAGTATGTGCCATGGCTAATCAGCAGATTCATGGCAGCCTTGGTGCTAAGAACACATGTGTAGTTTGTACTGTCCATGGTCACTGCAGCACTTGGTGTCAATGAACGCCACCTGAAAACGTTTTACTCATGCTTGAGACCATTGACCATCACTTATCTTTGTGTGTGTGTGTGTGTGTGTGTGTGTGTGGTGAGAGAGAGAGAGAGAGAGAGAGAGAGAGAGAGAGAGAGAGAGAGATGGAGTGGGTGTGCAAGTGCATAAATTTGTGCATACATGAGGATTCCAAAGGAGGATGTTGGTACCCTGCTTTATTACTCTGTTTTATTCCCTTGAAACAAAGTCTCTCACAGACCTTGAGACCAGGTCAGCAGCCAGTAAGCCCGGGGACCTCCTGTTTCTGTCCCTCGCATGCTATGGTTGCTGGTGCCCATGGCCATGACCATGCCCTGGCTTGCTATGCACTTGCATGGTGTCTTAGTTTTGCTTTGAATTGCTGTGGTAGAACACCAAGACCATAAGTTACTGAGGAGAAAATGGCGTATTTGACTTACATGTCCCCAGCACAGTCCATCATGAGGGAAGTCTGGGAAGGAACTCAAAGCAAGAACCCGGAGGCAGAAACTGAAGCAAAGGCTGTAGAGGAGAGCTGCTTACTGCCTTGTTCTTCATGTTCACCCAGCTCACCTTCTTATATAGCCCAGGACTACCTGCCCAGGGACAGAACCACCCATAATGGGATGGACCTTCTGACATTAATCATTAATCAAGAAAATGCTCTACAGACTTGCCTTCAGGCCAATCCAAAGGAGGCTTCTTTTCAACTGAAGTCTGATGGATCTCTGTAAGCTGGAGACCAGTCTGTTCTATGCAGTAAGTGCCAGGATAGCCAGAGCTACCTAGTGAGACCCTGTCTCTGACAAAATTAAGTTAATCAGTTGAAGTTGCCTCTTCCCAGATGTCCCAAGCTCATGTCAAGTTGATAAAAACATCTAACCGGGATACAGAGCAGGCACCCTTCCTCACCGAGCTGTCTCCCCAGGCCTGTCCTATGAACTTTAGTGTGCCTACTATACATATGAAGTTTCCTGGTCTTGTAGAAACACATTGGATCGTTGTATAACAAAAACTTTTCATGGTTTTCTACCATCTCACCTCACTATGTAAGTATAAAATTGGTGTATCATTGGATTTTATACTGTATTAGATAATTACATTAGCATGAGAATTTGTCTTCATCTTAATAGATGGTGAGATTACATATTCATCAAAGAGTCGTTTTAAAATACATTTCTTTATGGTTATTTATCAGCAAACATTCTATTTGTATACTATTTTACATGCCCATATACCCAAGGTCATTTCCCAGCCCAAAAGGATCAAGTTTAAGGCACTCTCTCCCTCAATTTCTCTTTAACAGTGTCCTGTTTCTGGAGGCCCCACCCCTGAGGAGCTATTGGTAGCTGATGGCTACAGAGAGAAAGCTGTTCATTTTCTTAGGGACTGTAGTCTCTGGGTGGTTGCCCATGCTCCAACAGATGACCCTGAACCTATGAATATACAGGAAGCACTGATGGACTTGGTAAGCTAGGATAAGGAAGAGGGCATGAGGCTGGGAGGGTGGAGAATTAGGGTCCAGGAGAATTGAGGGAAGGAAATGGGGAGGATGTGATCAAATACATTGTACACATCTATGAAGTCCACAAAGAAATACAAATATTATGCACATTGCCATACTACCTTGTCTCATGGTATTCATGACACTGTTTGATTTGGTCTCTTTCTACATATCTGTTCTCTACCTCTCTGGAATATAAGCCAATAGCAGTAGGATTATTTCTTGCTTATTTCTTTTCCCTCAGTACCTGGCATGCCAGAGTATTCATGAATATTAATAATTAATTAATTAATCATTCAAAACTGAGTCTAAAAATATCACTCATTGTCAAGCAGGAGATTGGTAGAGGTTTCAATGAGAAGTTGATAGTCTGCAATGAAATTAAACATCGTTTGTGAATTACTTTTGTGTTAGGAAGTGACACACTCACCTCTTAAATATTAAATTAGAATGCACGCAAGTGCAGTTACAGAAATTCAGATATAAATTTGGGGAAATGTTTAATTAAAAAATACTTATGTGATTGCTTGGAAACCAGCAATTTCCCAAACACAAAAGAGCTAAACAATTAAGAGTAAACCCAGCATCACGACTGACCTTGCTGCATGACCTTGAGAGTATTGCTTCAGATTCAGAGCATGGAGCTAATGCAAGCATCCAGCCCATTTTAAACGTAAACATTAAAAGGGAGGGATGGGAAATGGCTCAGTCAGGAAAGTGTCATTCACATAAGCATGAATCGAATTCAGTCTCCAGAACCCATGTGAAAGTTCAGCAGCCTGAGTTTGTAATCCCATTGCTGGGGAGGCAGAGACTGCAGGATCCCTGAGGAGACAGAGACAGCAGGATCCCTGGGGAGGCAGAGACTGCAGGATCCCTGGGGAGTCAGAGACTGCAGGATCCCTGGGGAGGCAGAGACTGCAGGATCCCTGAGTAGGCAGAGACTGCAGGATCCCTGGGGAGACAGAGACAGCAGGATCCCTGGGGAGACAGAGACAGCAGGATCCCTGGGGAGGCAGAGACTGCAGGATCCCTGGGGAGGCAGAGACTGCAGGATCCCTGGGGAGGCAGAGACTGCAGGATCCCTGGGGAGGCAGAGACTGCAGGATCCCTGAGGAGGCAGAGACTGCAGGATCCCTGGGGAGGCAGAGGACTGCAGGATCCCTGGGGAGGCAGAGACAGCAGGATCCCTGGGGAGGCAGAGATTGCAGGATCCCTGGCCAACCAACCTCCTGGTTTGCTGACCAACCTGTTGAGCCAACCAGTGAGTTCCAGCTTCAGGGAGAGAGTGGGGGCCAGAGTTAAGAGGTCTTGCTTCCAGAGGAACTGAGCTCGGCTTCCAGCACTCATTTAGCTGTAGCTCTAGGGGATCCGATTCGCTCTTCTGGCCTCTATCGGCACTGCATTCACATGCACAAACCCACACACAGACATCCACGTATGTACGTAAATAAATAAAAATACAACTCTATAAATAAATAAACAATAACAGAGAATGATAAAGGAAGACAACATCCAAGCAGTGCACGCCTCAGTGGAAAGTGTGTTCCCTTCCTTTCAGCCTTTCCTCCCTTCCCATTGGCTGAACTATAGATGAAGCTCTGTGTGTTCTCAGACCACATGAAACAGAGAAGCTTCCTCAGAATGACAGAGCAACAGTACAGAAGGAGCCTGACTGGCTAACGCATTTCCACAACAGAGATATCAACTTTTATATGAGAGACAAAGAAACATCCATTTGGGTTTAGACTGGTCTTATTTCTTCTATTTTGTGTGTGTGTGTATGTGTGTGTGTGTGTGTGTGTGTGTGAAGAGAGACTATGGGGGCTACAGAGATGGCACAGTGGTTAAGAGCACTTCTGCTCTTCCAGAGGACCCAAGTTCAATTCCCAGTACCCACATCACAACCATCTGTAACTCCAGTACCAAGGGATCTGAAGCCCTCTTCTGGCTTCCATGGGCACCATGCATGCTTGTGGTGCAGAGACATGTATGTAGGCAAAACACCCACACATACAAAAAAAAAAAAGTAAGGATTATGTCAATCAAGTTTGCCTATGGTCATGTCAGTAAGGCATTTTTAAATTGCTAATTAATCAGGATGGCCCAGCCTATTGTGGGTGGTGCTACTTACTCCTAGGCAGGCGGTCCTGGCTTAAATAAGAAAGCAAGTTGAGTGAGTCTAAAGGATCAAGCCAGTAAGCAATACTCCTCTATGGATCTGCTCCAGGTTACTGCTTTGAGCTCCTGCCTCAGCCTCCCTCAATTATAGACTGTAACCTATAAAATAAAACAATCCCTTTCCTCCATAAGCTGCGTTTGCAGGTATTTTATCTCATCGATGGGCGAAGTAGTTAATTAACACCGGTTTATCTGTCCTGAGAGGGAGAAGGCAGCAGTGTACTGTCTAGCTCCCTGGTGTAGCGGTCAGCAGTGCCTTTCACACAGTCTCCGTATCTCCTTCACTGTTCACTCAACTCACCCATGGGGGTTTCCAGGTAGCTGAGGTTTCTGGGAGAGAGGTGAATTCCTCCAGCATTCTGGCATCTGGCACAGGACTGACCATGAGGGAACCCTCCGTCTCCTGAAACAGAAAAAGCCAGGAGCCCCGCTTCCAATTCTAAGATTCTAACTTGGAGACCTTGAGAACTGTTAGTTTGAATCTAAAATTTCCCTCAAAGGCTCATGTTTTGAATACCTTCTCCCCAGCCGGTGGCACTGTTTTAAGGAGCTGTGAAGACTTGATGGGGTCAGGCCTGGCTGATAGAAGCCAGTTGCTAGATGTGAACCATTGGAGGCTCTCATACAGTCCCTACTTCTGGGCTATGCTTCCTGACTCACCATGATTAGGAGGCGCCACCACAATGTCTGCCCCATCATGATACAATGAGACATTCTGAAACCATGAGCCAAAACATACCTTTCTTCACATAAGTTAATTCCGTCAGGTACTTGATTACAGTGACCTGAAATAGTAAGCAACATAGTAGCCATGTTGTGTTAGCCGCATGCTCTCTTCATGACGAAGACCAGCCCGGCTTGCATCCCAAATCTTGACTTGCCTAATAACCACCGTTGTGGTTCTGAGACTCACGAAGGTGTGAGAAGAGGTGGCCAGATTCTCTAAGGAGGAATTTCTTTTAAGATGCCTGAAATGGGGCCGGGTGGTGGTTGCCCAGTCCTTTAATCCCAGCACTTGGAAGGCAGAGGCAGATGGATTTCTGAGTTCGAGGCCAGTCTGGTCTACAGAGTGAGTTCCAGGACAGCCCGGGCTACACAGAGAAACCCTGTCTCAAAAAAAAAAAAAAAAAAAAAAAAAAGATGCCTGAAATGCCTGATGGCTTTGTTTCGTAAGTACATTTGTGAAATATGTTGCTACCGAAGCCCCAAAGTCCTAAAAGATGAACTTGCACTCACCTATTCTCAGTGAATGGGGTTGTGTGAGTGGGTCAAGGAAGTCTCAGGAGAGGATATGACCTGAGGTAAGGCTTGTGCTCCTGAGGAAGGTCCACAGTGCTCCAGGGTTCTGCAAAGCCTGTGTGTGCTGAGAAAGCTGTGGCGGTACCTCACAGGTGGCTTAAAAAGGGATATTGCATCCCTTCCAAGTTGAGTGCTGGAACAGAAACTAGACAGACCCTGTCAGGTGATCTTTAAAGCAAACGCTTCCCACTTGTTCACTGAAAAGGATCAGTGGGTTTATTTATGTTGGGTTTAAGGACCTTGATGGATGGGAACATTGAGGGAAGGTTATAGCACTGAGTTAGAAGATGGCTTCAATTTTTCCCAGGCTTGAGGGTAAGTGAAATAGAACTGTCAAACGGAGAAAACATGGGGGTAGTCACCCACTATGGCTTAGGTTTCATGCTCAATTTACATTGAACCAATTGCTGTTTTAATGGGAAGTCCACAGGATCTCATTTTATCAAACCAATTTGTAAGTGCCCAAGACCTACTTTATCATTCACTTTAATTTATTATTTATTATGTCAGAGACTTGCTGCCCAATACAGAATACTTGACAGTAATGAGGGCTGTGAATGGAAGTTTTGGGCAAAGCTACAGTTAAATTGAAACACATCTACCTTTCTATTTCATTTTTACTCACCTTTTTATGATTATAAAGTTGAGTTGGGGAGATGTCTCAGCCAGTAAAGTGCTTGCCTGACAAATGTGAGGACCTGAGTTAGCACCCAGAAAGCCAGGCACCGTGTCACACTCGTATAATCTCAGTCCTGGGGATGCGGAAAGAACCAGTTCCCTGGTTCTCATTGGCCAACAAATCTAACCTACTTGATGATTCCCAGGACAGTAAGAGACCTTGTCTCATTTAAAAAAAAAAAAAAAATGGGTGTCTCATAAGGAATAGCATTGAAAGTTGTCATGCTGGTTGATTTTTCTGTCAATAAGACACAAGGTTGGGTCATCTGGGGAGAAGTAACCTCAACTAAGAAAATACCTCCAGCCGGGCGGTGGTGGCGCACGCCTTTAATCCCAGCACTTGGGAGGCAGAGGCAGGCGGATTTCTGAGTTCGAGGCCAGCCTGGTCTACAGAGTGAGTTCCAGGACAGCCAGGGCTACACAGAGAAACCCTGTCTCGAAAAAAACAAAAAAAAAAAAAAAAGAAAAGAAAATGCCTCCACCAGACTGGCCTGTAGTAAGCCTGCAGGGCATTTTCCTTATTAATGATTGCTGTGAGTGGGTCCCACCCACTCTGTGGGCGGTGCCACTTCTGGGCAGGTGGTCCTGGGTTGTATAGGAAAGCAAACTGAATAAATCACAAAGAGCAAGCCAGTTAAGTAGTATTTCTCCATGTCTGTTTCAGTTCCTGCCTCCAGGTTCCTGCCCTGCTTGAGTTCTTGGCTTGGCTTCCCTCGTGAGGATCTGGACGTGCAAGCGGAATTAACCCTTTCCGCTCCAGGTTACTTTTGGTCGTGATGCTTTATTACAGCAACAACAAAATAAATGTTACTGACAAAGTAGGAGAGTTGTCTTCTGACCTCCACATGCTTGTGCCCCACCACACACACACACACACTTTTATGCACAGATCACAGGGTCCCCACAGACCACCAGAGACCACCAGGAATCTAACTCCTATGTAAAAGCAAAGAATCTTGGGTTAGGGTTAGATTTGAGGTTAGGGTTAGGGCTTTCCAATGCTCTTATGTACCCTGTGAAAGGGTCTTTTGACACCACCACCACCACCCCCAGGGGTCACGACTCACTTGTTGAAAACCTCTGCTCTAGATTCTCCAGGGTAGCCTATCAGCCAGCTGAATAGTACATCAAACACATCAATGCCCCCTGGAGCAGGGGCACAGCTGGGCCCCTGTGATGGTTTGAATGAGAATGGCCCCAAAGGCTCCTATATTTGAATGTTTGGTTCCCAATTGGTGAACTGTGTAGGAAGGATTAGAGGGTGTGGCTTTGTTGGAGGGGAGTGTCACTGAGGGTGGACTTTGAGGTGTCAAAAGTCCATGCCAGGAGTGGTCTTTCACTCTCTCTGTCTCCTATTTGTGGATCAGATGTAAACTTTCAGCTACTGCTCTAGAGCTGTGCCTGCCAACCTGTCGCCATTCCTGCCATGATGGTCATGGACTCACCCTCTGAATCTGTAAGCAAGCCCCCAATTATGTGCTTTCTCTCATAAATTGCCTTGGTCATGGTGACTCCTTACAGCAACAAAACAAAACAAAAGCTAAGATGCTAGTCAAAATTGTGGAATTCCTTAAGAAATAACAAAACTGTGGTAAATCACTGTGGTAATGCCCTAGAAGGGTGTGTCTCACTCCCAGTTCTTGCTGTCCCTGTTTCCCAGCCTCCGTGTAGTAAGCAGGCTTGTTCCACCACTCACTGCCTGCCATGATGCTCTGCCTATCACAGGCCCAAAGCAACAGGGCCAGGTGGGTATGGATAGGAACCGCTAAGGCTGTCAGCCAAAGTATCTTTCCTCCTTTTAACTGATATTCTTGCGTGTTTTATCATGGCAACAAAAACTGACCAATCTACACATGTTCTCATGCTCTGTGAGTGTGTGGTGTTGAGAGTAACAGATGCTTTCAGGAACGAGGGATGCAGCAAACCTGGGAATCAAAAGTTGACGTGTTAAAAGATGGGCAATTAGAGTTTCTCTGGACCCTAAAAATATTTTTTTTGAGTCACTCAATAACTTTTGGTCTTCCTATCATCAGAGACAGCTTACAGGATGAGATAAGAGTCTTAATGCTTTTAAAACACTACAGTAAGTCTTGTATTTGTGGGGGAAAACAAAACAAAGCAAACAACAACAACAAAAAAAAAACCCTTGCATGGTTCTCTACTGAGTTTACCTGTGCAGTGTGCAACCTTCCTCTTCTAGCAACAGTGCTGTGACATGGCCTTGAAGAGCTGACACAGAGATTGCGTTTAAAAGTTCAAATAGGATTGACTGCAGTCCTCAAGTCTACAGAGAGCATGAGACCAGGTTTAGCCAATCAAAGTGCTCCCCTTACTATACCACAGTGGTCAGGCAGCCCAGTGAGGTTCAGTTCTGGGATTTGGGGCAGAACCAGTGGGGAATGGAAGTGTTCCGTTCACTGAGATTGCTGCTTCAGAAAGGAGGCCAGCACAAGCTCTCGGCAGAGCTGAGAAATGAGAAGGCTCACTTCTGATGATGTCTTCAAGGCTTTGGGACACTCCTTTGCCTGGGCTACCTTTGGACTTACCTTTCAGTTTTCCAAACCAATAAATTTCTATTTTCATAGGCTAGTTAAGAGCTGAAGGATTTCTAATTGATCCAGGCCAGAGTCCAATCTTCCAGATGGGAGTCAGGGCCTCGGCTGAGATAAAACAGGACTTGGGGAAGACAACACAGCATTCCTGCAGGGCACAGGCCCTCTCCTACATAACAGAAGCAAAGGCACGCTCGGGTACACACGGTCCAGCAGGTAAATAGAGGGACTTAGGTTCAAATAGGCTTAAATGGCTGATCTTGACTGGTGAGACTTAGAAAAAGCATGGAAACAAATCTCTGGGCATGCCTTCAGTGATTATCTAGATTAGGTTAACTGAACTGGGAAGGCCACCCTGAATGCTGACATCGTTCCATGGGCAGGGGTTCTGGACTGAATAAAATAATAGAGAACAAGCTCGACACAGAATTCATCTCTCCCTGCTTCCTGGTCACAGGTGCAGTGCGAGCAGCTGCCTCGGGCCCCCACCACGATGGACTGTGCCCTCAAGCTGTAAGCCACAGTAAACTCTTTCTATACGCAGCTTGCAGCGTGTGAAACTCAAGGTACTTTAACCAAATCATGCTAAGTTTACAGTCCTACTGTGGGCAAGACTGATGCCTCTTAAGAATCAATGCAGGCCTGTGATCCAACAGTTGAGGCAGGGGGATTGAGGATCTCCTCTTCAGGATGAGGAGATAGGTTCTTCTAGACAATTCTAGAGCAGCCACAGCCTCTCTAGCAGCCCCAGAGGAATACTGAGACAGTTCTAGCATCCTTCCACTTTTCTCTGCAACCCCCTCTCAACTGATGCTGGGGTTTTTTGTTTCATTTTGTCTTGTTTTGTTTTTATTTTATTTTTGTTTTTCATTTATAGGACAAGAAATTTCATTTAGAATTCAAGTATATACATTTTAAGTGGCTTTGCCACAGAGAAGAACTTTAGAATGAGCTAATATAAAGCAGAATTAGAGTATATTGGGAAGAGATTTTTTTTAAAGGTTTATTTACTTTGTCTATATGTGTGGGTTCCTCCCTGTTTATATGTGCATCACATGCATGCCTCGTGCCTGTGGAGGCTGCCAGACTGTGGGACCCTCTGCAACTAAAGTTACAGGTTGTTGCGAGCCACTGTGTGTTTGTTGAGAACTGAACTCAGATTCGCTACAAGAGAAGCAAGTGCTCTTAACAACTGAGCGATTGTTAACAAAACAAAACAACCATAGGTTTAAGCAGCAGGTAGGAGGGTGCATCAGAATTCTGGGGAATCATTCAAGGTAAAGATAAGAAACACCTAGATGTGGGTGTGCACGTCTCAAGAAAGTCATGAGTAAGTGTCTTTATCATAGCCATTTTGGTGGCATGAAAGTACATCTGAAAAGGTTTATAAAGCATTTAAATGAGATCACAGGGTGGTTCCTGAGGTAAACAGGATAGGGTTACAGCTGATCCTGTAAAACTTTAAGTCCCAGGCATTACACAGGACGTTGACATGTGTTTACTATATGTCATGTAAAACCATAAGCAAAAGTTTACAGTCCCCCAGGAGCATCTGGGGAAGAGTAAAACAATAATGAAAGGTCACACAGGCTCAAGCTTTACGCATTGTCTTAGGTTTCCATTGCTGTGAACAGATACCATGACCAAGGCAACTCTTGCAAGAGACAACATTTAATTGAGACTGGCTTACAGGTTCAGAAGTTCAGTCCATTATCATCAAGGTGGGAGCATAGCAGCAACCAGGCAGACATGGCAAGGAAGGAGCTGAGAGTTCTACATCTTGTTCCAAAGGCAAACAGAAGACTGGCTCCCATGTGGCCAGGAGGAGGGTCTCAAAGCCCACCCCCACAATGACACACCCACTCCAACAAGGCCGCACCTCCTAATAGTGCCACACGCTGGGCCAAGCATAGTCAAACCACCACAAGCATGTTTTGTTGCTATTTTAACTTTTTTAAAGTTTTTACTTATATGTTTGTGACTGCTTGTCTATATTTACAACCTATATGCAATACCTGTGAAGGCCAGAAAAGGACATCAGATTCACTGAAACTTGAGTAACAAGCTGTTTTGAGCCATCCAATGTAGGTACTAGAAACTGACCCTGGATCCTCTGAAAGAGCAGTGAGTGCTCTTAAAGGTCCGTTCATCTCTCTAGTCCCTATTTTTACACTATTATTTGAAATATCTCTAAACAAAAGCAATAGTCTTTGAGTAGGAAAATTCCACAGCTTGAGATATATATATATGTATGTGTATGTATGTATGTATGTATACATACATCACTATCTATCTTGTGTCTGCGTGTGCTTCTACTCTGCCTCAATGTGGCTTTTAAACTCTTTTCTGCAGTCTGACAATGTTTGAGCTATTCTACAAAGTTTGGAGTCACCATACACTTTAGGAAAGTAAGTATGGTTTATTACTGTTCCCCATCCCCCTCTAATCACCAGCCCCATCACATTATCTTTCATCCAGGTGATCGGAGAAAACCCACTCAAGAGGCCATATTTTCCTTAATTCCCTTAATTTGCTCAACCAAGTAGTAAGGAGATGTATCATTTGTGTTGCCTAAACAACACCAACACACACACACAAACACACACACACACACAGACACACACTAGAACACTTTTCTGATAACATTACTTCATCTTCCTTAAGGCAACCACCTCCCACTCTATGCTAAGTCTTCAGGCCTTATTTTAGGGTTTGGAATTATTCTACTACACAGGCATAGTTTTTTGTTTTTTGGGTTTTTTTGTTTGTTTGTTTGTTTGTTTGTTTGTTTGTTTTTGAATGTTCCATTCACCTGGAGATAGAGAAACGACCCAGCTGGGTCAATGATGCTGTTTGGTTGGTGTTTCTGGAGTAAGACATGGCTTCTTCGGGGTCCGTAGGCTAAGAGGATGTAATCTGGATAGCTGTCGACCCTTTGTACCCCAAGGAATGGTCCCAATGCAAGAAGGCAGCCAAGTCGAGAACTCCTGGTGACAAAACTCAATCCTGATGACATCATGCTTGTCCTTGGATCCGGCTATACCTAAAGGCAACTACTTCCGGTCTGTCTAGACACAGGCGTATGTCACTCTTTTCATTTTTTATCATGTCACTTTGGGTTGGCCTTTCAGCCACTTGCAACCAAATCACTGGCTGATTGACAAATCTAAGAGCAAGTAAGACTTCAGCACACATTCACCCCAACTCCCTTTCCTATCCCTAAACAAAGTTTCAAAGTAGAATATGGCGTGTGGGATCCTGCCTCCGGGGCCTGACGATCAATCCCAAGCCCACAGACACTTGCATGAGTCAAAGACACTGGGTCACTTCAGGATCCGGATGCTCATCTTTTGTTCGATGTTCATCTTCTCTAAGGACTGGGGAGAGATGGGCATGGTCAAGTCAAGAGGCTTGAATCTCAACTCTATGCATCTCACCTCCTCCCCTGGAGTCCTAGCATCTCCCAGTATGCCCCAGGTCTCTCCCATCCTCCAATGAATTGTATTTCCCATGCTCTTCTGTCCTAGAGACTCCTGATCTCAACTCCTCCTAACCTTGGTGAACTCCAGGAAAGACACCGCCCCATCCCATCTTCATCAGCTTCCTGCACTGTGCGGTCTGTGATGCTCTCCAACTGCTCATCTGTCACCTGGACCCCAACCATGAGGCGGAGAACCTGGGAGGTAAGAGAAGAGGCAGTCAGAGAATAGCCACTGAGGCTGCTCCTCTAGCCCTAGCCCTTGCCCACCTCACCCCATAAGTTAGAATCAATTTTTTTCTCATTCACTTTTCACCATCAAATTCAATTTCCCCTATAGCCTGTAACAAATGCCTGCAACTGCATCACTGTCTAGTCTTATAACCCAATTGCATCCATCCTTCACTCCACACCACTTTACCCTCTACCCTAACTTTATCATCTATCCCAGAGTCTTGGCACTACTGACTTTTGAACCTAGATAACTCCTTGATATGGAAGACTGTCCTAGGTGTTTGGGTGTGTATAGCAGTATTACTGGCCCATTCTCCATAAACATCTCTTTCCGGTAATGACAACCTAGTATCTCAGATACTGGCAAGAGACTGAATTACACCCAAGTTGGGAATTGGAGCTCTATTCCCAATCTTGTACCTATTTACTCCCCACTCCTTGTCCTAACTAACCCAATCCCATCCCATCCCAGGTTTTACCTAACGCATAATCATCTGCAACCCCAGTCATCACACACATGCACACACACGTGCGCACGCACGCGCGCACAGCACACACGCACACACTCACACACAAGCACAGACGCTCACATACACACCTCCATTTAACCATCCTGCCCTGCCCATATCACATCTGATGCACCCACGGTCTTCTGACCTGTAGCATTTCATTCCTGGAGATCTTCCCATCCCGATCCAGATCATAGAGCTGAAATGCAACTGGGAAAGGAGAGGGGAGGAGAGAATGAGGCTCCCTGAGCTGACATTATGTCCTCACCAGGCCCACAGAAGGAGTGAGAGGTTCTTGGGTCTCTCCTGGTATGGATAAAACTGGGTGAGGAGGGGAGAGTCTCACTTGGGCAAGTCTCACACACTTACAGCGCAGTTTATTCATTCTGCTGTTTAGGGGTTCAGGTTGCTTGGGGTCTCGGAGTGTGGCATCTTCTTCATCTATAGGTCGAAAATAAGCCAGGACCCTGGCAAAGCCTGCAAAATACACTCTCTGACTCCTATAGGGACAAGGACAGAGAAAGTCAATGGTCACCCAGGCTGCCACCATCTGTAGCCTCGCCTCCCACCCACGTCCATCTCCCCTCCGGTCAGCCAGTGGACACTCACCCGTTGGGGAAGAAGCTGTCTATAATGCGGTCACCCAGGGGGTTCACAGCCAGCGCTCCGATCTGCTGGAGGTCTAGGCGGCTGTGAAGACAAAGCAAGGAAGGCAAAAGAGGCAGATGGAGGTGATAGGGAAGGAGCGGGGCCAGAAAAAAAAAAAAAAAAAACAAGCAAAAGATCTTAGATCTTAGTTCTGCTCACCTCAGGTAGCCCTTTTCGTCCCTGTCCAGGGCTTGGAACCTATGATAGAGACGGAGCAGGCTGGCTTGCGAGACTGTGGAGAGAGGGAGGTGGGGATGAGACTGCAGAGGACTCACAGATCCTTATTGCTAGATCCCGTGTGCCTGGGGGTGCGCTGCAGAAACCCCCGGCCCAGGGGATGTGGGTGGGGAACAAGAGGGCTTATTCTCATCTGTAACCTCCCCCTCTACCCTTCAATATAACAGGGTCATCTATCTCCCCACCCTTAGCGCGACTTCAACCATAAAGAAGAGGCTGAGGAGTGGGGATACAGGCAGAGAGAGAGAGACAGTCGTTATGCTTGCATGACCAAGTGTGGAGTCCACTCGGCTGGAGGGAGTTTGACTCAAGGAAACACTAGGATGTAGAACCCAGGAGGTTCCCAGAGCCCAGACATCAAAAGTAGCCCACTGCATCGGTCCTCAGCTCAGCCTTCAGCATCCGAGCTCAAGGACACCTGAGTGAATCTGGTCCATCAACCGGGACCACCCCAAACTTGGCTCTTAAGTATTTTGTGATCCTGAACACTGGGATCTCAGTTTCCCAGCTCCAGAGGCGCAAATTCTCAGCCTCAGACTCCAAGCCCTCTAAGTCTCTGGGATCTGGAAAACTCAAGCTACCTTCTGGTGATCCCCTACACTACACTGAACCTCCTCTGGTGCCTGCCCACTTACTACTGGTCTGTGCCAAGCACCACCACTACCACCACCACCTACATACTCACAGCCCGTCTCTCTGCGAATTTGGTCCACGTCGGGAATGAGCGCAACATGTGAGCTCCGTGAGCCCATGGCAGAGTCACAGGAGGAGACGAGCAGCCAGGGGAACCAGGCGTCCTCTCCTTCCTCTCCTCCCGTCCAAAAGGCGCGGCTGCCCAGTGGCCCCAGAGCCGAAGGTCACGGGCCTGGAGAGCAGCCAGAATCCAGGCGTTTTTCGCCTGCCCTCTACAACCCTGGAGAACAGAAAACAATGCCCGGGGTAACAGGTCAGAGTGGAAGGCTGAAAACAACTGGTTGTTTCAGCCCGGAGATTGAGAACGCCAGGGCCCCGCCTTCCTCACGCCTGTGCGAGCCAGTTTTCTCCCAACACTCCCTAAACACAAACCCACCTCCTCCACGGGACCTTCAGCCAGTGCTGCTCACTCAGTTTAAGTTCTGCTTGGCGGGATGAAGATTTTCTTCTGGGGATCGGAAGAGGGGGGAAGGGAGAGAGGACGGCCCCCTGGGCAGGAGGGATGGTGAAGGGGAAGTCCGGGCTCCACTAAGTGGGACAGCATAGACAGGAATCCTAACTACTCTCTCCTTATTCTATACAAGGCCACGATGTTTTGTCTATGTCGGAGTATCGTGTGGCTGAACAAATTCTTAAGATCTGCCAAGCCTCATGACACCAGCACTGAGGAGGCTGACCAGAAAATTAGCTATGAGTGGCTACTCTGAGTTACATGAGTCCTAAGCCAACCTGGGCTTCCTTGTTTGACCTTGTCTCAAACAAATGTGTAAGATTTATCCAAAATCCAGACTCCTGGATTCTTTCAGAAATCAGAAGTTCTGGAGGTAACTTTGCGGCTGAGTGGGACGGCATTGCCTGTCATACAAGTCCAAGGCCCTGGTTATGACCCATTGCTGTGGGCTGGGGAAATTCCTAGACATTTTGATATCTCTAACGATGCCCATACAATCCATGTTCACTCTTCCAGTGTGCCCTATAGATCAGATGTGTAACCACTTAGGCTTCTGACCAGTGCCCAGCACCGACAAGTTGAAGTCTGTGACCTGGCTTAAACAGTCGCCTACCTCATAGGTGGCACATCCACACAACATTCTATCAGAAAGTAAGCATCTGAAGAGGATCTGCTGAGATAGAAATAAAGAAGCACAGACAAGTCATGAAAAACCTATGTCTAGATCAAGTAGTCAACACCCCAGAACCAATATGCCAGAACTCAACATGGAGAATTTGCAATTTTAGGGGCCTTATCAGAACAAACTTAACACAGCCTGAACTGTGGGCAGGAACTTAGTGACATTCAATAAAGTATTTTTAAAAGAATCGAGGCCAAATTCCAAATTGATTCTCCTCTAGGTTTGTTTTGAACAACATATATGATAGGATACCCACAGGCATAGGATGTGGTAGGATACCCACAGGCATAGGATGGAGCACTGCTGATACTTAGAAAGCCTCCTGCTAACATTTTGATATCCCACATGAACACAAGCAGGGGTGCCATTTAACATTTCTACCTTGGATGCATTTGTTATCTATTAAGATGATATTAATAATAAAGCCCCCTCCTCCATTTCAGTGATTAGTGAAAGGGGAATGGGAGGCAAGCTCAATGCAGAATGTTGCACATAGTAAGAGGCAAACAAATGCAAAAGCAGTGTCTCATGTAATAGCAACAGAGCAATAGAGTTGTTTTTACTTCTTTGCATACTTGCCAGGCTTCAAGGTGAAAATGGTAACAGTATTTCATACATAGAATTAAAACATGTTTTGAAGCATTTTACTTACATTATTACTTGAACTCTAGTGTGGGAAACATAGATAATAATGAACTGGGTCCTTACTGTAGCCAAAATACTGCAGAGTACAAACAAATAATTTTACAATGTTTCTTTATCACAAATGATTGCGGCAGCACTTCTTTCTTCCACTTCCTTTTTTGTCTTCTGGAATTTTCTAAAATAACAAAAACTTGTCAGTCATCATATATTACAATGTTTAAAATCAGTACAAGTTTCAATGGACATCAATTCTAATTAAAATTATATTTAAAAAAATACCAAAGATAATAACAAGGCCTGTCCAAGTGCACCTGGAGCTTTGCTATGCACTCTATGAGTCCTTGCTGAACTTCGAACTTCCATGTGTTTTGTGAGCTGCTGAGAGACAGGCTGCCTATTTCCTATAGCTATATGGGAACACTACATTCTGAGTCATTAATAAAGGGAAAAAGTTTAGTGCTGAAGAGATAGCTCAGCAGTTTAGAACACCTGCTCTTTCAGAGGACCCATGTTCAGTTCCCAGCACCCACATGATGGTTCACAACTGTTTGTAGCTTTAGGGATCAGGGACCCAGTGCCTTCTTCTGGCCTTAGGAGACCCAGGCATCCTTGTGGTACACAGACATACATGCAAGCAAAACACCTATACACATAAAAATAAATTTTAAAAGAATAAAGGACAAAAATTTAGGTGGGGTGTGGTATTCCACGCCTTTAATTCTAGCAGACAGAGGCAGAGACAGGTAGATCTCTGTGAGTTCAAAGCCAGCCTATTTTATACATCCAGTTCCAAACCAACCATGTATACACAGTGGGGACCTGTCACAGAGATAGTTCATTAATGTGAAATGGCGCATACCTATAGTCCTAACACATAAAAAGCTGAGGCAAGAGAAGGCGATCCAGAATTAAGGGCTATCCTGAGCTACATAGTGAGTTCTGGGCCAGCCTGGGTAACAGTGAGCTCCTAACTTACAAAATATAAAAGGAAGAAAGTAAAAAGAAAAGACAAGACAAAAGTGTCATTCAGCTCTGGACTGGGAAGATAAGGATCAGGTGGCTTTGTCTGGGGTATCCTCGATGGTGAAGTCTCTGCAAAGTCCTACATAGCTCAGGGCATCATATGACCAGTCCAACAGAGTATCCCAGCTCGGTGCTCCCATGTTCTCATAAAGCCACAGACCCAACCTAGATGGGTGTGGCAGGCCTCTCACCCTAGCAACTAAGGAGGCTGGGACAGGAAGATTACAAGTTCAAGGCCTTCCAGTGCTACAAAATGGGCTCGAGACCAGACTGGGCAACTTAGACACTGTTCCAACATTTGAAAGTAGGAGACTGGAGAGATGTCTCAGTGGGTAAGAGTACTTGCTGTGTAAAAGTAAAGGAATAAGTTTGATCCTCTAACATCCTCAAAGATGCTGAATACGGCCACACGTGCTCGCATGCGCATGTGCATGCGTGTGTGTGTGTGTGTGTGTGTGTGTGTGTGTGTGTGTACACATACATGTTCATACACACACAGACTTTATTTAATTTTCTTTTGTAATGTAAAAGCTGTGTGGAGGATGTAGCTCTGGGATTGAAGAGAACTTACCAGCAAGCCTGTCACCCTAGGTTCAATCCTCAATACTGCCACAAACAAGTTATCTAGTTTTAAAACTACCCTAGCATTATCCTATCTGCTTATATACACATATTCATAGGGATGGCATGCAGGAATTTTGTTACAAGGGTTCATTACCATTTGAGGGAGAAAAACAGTCTATTAGTCTCCAGCCTGAGACAGAGGCTCAACTCCAAAGAGACTTGAAAATATTGATCTAAAAAGTGCTTGCTTCGCTTTCAGATGAAATAACTGACAGAAAGGGCGCTGGATTCCCTTTTAGATGTTCCCCAAGGACTAAAGATATGGGAAGCTACCCTCCTCTGCCACGAAACCCAGCCGACACTCTAGGCCAGGGCTGGGAGTTAGGCTGAGCCCAGGAAGGAATGAGTCCCTGATCCTGTGCAGTAGTAACCTCCAGCAGAGTAAGGAAGGGGTTTCCAGCCTTGCTCTCTGAGTCAACACTATGCTCAAGTAAGTCATTCTAGTACAGTGACAAGCCCATATGCACAACCATCCCCAAGCCTCAGGGGGACCCTGTGTCAGGATTTGTTCCTGCTTCATACATGCAAGTGGGGTTTACATCAGCTCCACACTGTGCATGCCATCTGTCCAGTTGTTTAGGGAATATTTCTGAAGAACCTATTAGATGTGCTTCAGTGTGTGTGTGTGTGTGTGGTGTGTTACTGGGGATGGAAACCAAAGCGTTATGTATGGGCAAATACTCTACCACTGAGCAACATCCTCAGCTGAAGTGTTTGTTTGTTTGTTTACTTTGAGGTTTGCTAACTTTGGCAGGCAAAATGGCTTAACAGTTAAAGGTACTGGCTGCCAAGCCTGAAGACCTGTGTTTGAATACCAAGAGGCACATGGTAGAAGAAGAAAACTAACTCCTGGAAGTATTTCTCTGCATGTATACAGTGCCCTGACACACACACTCATACAATTTTAAATTTTTGTTTAAGATTTCTTTTATGTGCATTAGTATTTTGCCTATTTGAGGGTGCCAGGTCCCCAGAACTGGACAGACAGCTGTGAGCTGCCATGTGGGTGCTGGGAATTGAACCTGGGTCCTCTGGAAGAGCAGCTAATGCTCTTAACTGCTTAGCCATCTCTTCAGCCCTTAATTTTAATTTTTTTTTTTAAGTTGCCAGCTCTCTTAGTTAGGGCTTTATTTCTGTGGAGAGATGCTAGGACGAAGGTAACTTTTATATAGGACAACATCTAATTGAGGTTGGCTTAAAGTTTCAGAGGTTCAATCCATTATCATCATGGTAGGAAGCACGACAGCTCTAGAAGGAGCTGAATGTTCTAAGTCTTGATCCAAAGTCAGCCAGCAGGAGACTGTCTTCTGCAGACAGCCAGGAGGAAGGTTTCATTCCAACAAAAACAAAAGAAAACCACAAGTCTCACTGAGGAGATGGAAAAGTCAGAGACCTCATGCATTGTTCATAGAAGGCAAAATGGTGCAGACATCATGGACAACAACTTTGAGATTTCTCAGTAAGTAAAAACTACCACATGATCTAATGATCCTCTGCTAAGTATATACACAAAAGAACTGAAAAATATAAGTTCACTAGTCAGTGGGCAGATTTCTCAACAACAACAAATAGAAGTACCATGTAACCCAACTCTACCTTCTCCTGGATATTTTTGCCTGAAGGATTCTTGAATCCGCTCATCACAGAGAGATACTTGCATGTCTATATTGACTGTTCAGAAAGCCAATATGGGAGCCAGCTTGGATGTCCATCAACACATGAGGATGAAGAAAATGTGGTGTATCTATATACAAAGAAATTTTACTCGGTCGTAAGAAAAACGATATCATTTCATTTGCAGGAAAATGGGTAAAATTGGAAATCATTATATTCAATAAGACAAACCAAGCTCAGACAGGCAAGCACTGCATGTTTCTTACATTTATTATTTGCTTGTTTAGTTGGGACCATTGTATGTACATGAAGATTGAATAATGACTTAGATCAAGCCAGTAAGCCGCATTCCTCCGTGGCCTCTTCTTCAGTTCCTGCCTTGAGTTCCTGCCCTAACTTCCTTCAGTGATGGACTGGAACCTGGAAGCATAAGATGAAATAATTCCTTTTCTCCTTGAGTTGTTGTTGGCCATGTTCTTTATCACAGCAATCGAAACCCTAAGATAATCGTGGAGACTGGACTCAACCCATTGGTCTTCAATGTTTTTCATTTCAAGAGTTTATTTTCCAGATGATCTTTTTAAAAGTATTCTTTCATGAGTTCATACACGAATACCTGAAGTTTAGCCATCCCCTCTGCCACCTCACGGCTCTCACTCCCCTCCATGTCTCCCTCAGCTTTCTTATAACACCCAGGGCCACCTCTCGTCCCCTTGTCTGTCACACTGAACCTCTTCCACCCAACTAGTTCCCTCCTGCTTCGAGGTCTTTCCCTGTGTGTGATCACCAAGTTTAGTTAGTGTTACTTGCATGAGCAGGAGGGTGGGAGCTAGTTGTAGGAACATGGGCAACTTAGCAGTGGCTATACCACTGAAAGAAATGGCACCTCCTTTCCCAGCACCACTTAACTTGTCCGTTGTCACCCAAGCATGGTGAAATGGGAGGGGTCCAATCTTGTGAGGTAACAACAGTTGTAGTGGGTTCATGAACAAATTGGCCATGACATATCAAAAGACACGGACTCACAGTGCTCCCTCCCAGCCCCTGCCTCTCACATTCTTCCTACCCATTTGTCACAATGTCACTTGAGCCTCAGAGGGACAGTCCATGACTCCTTATCCTCTGTTCTTTGACCATCTGTGAGTCAATGTATTACCACCATCCGCTACAGACAGAAGCATCTCTGCTGGAAATATACTAAATGGGACTTCGTGGTGGTCGCACATCTGTGAACGTATAAATACCTTGAGTTAACACTTTAAGTAGGAGAATCATACAGTATGTAAATTATATTGCAATACAGTTGTTTTATAAAAATAGTTAGAAAAGCTCTGGAAATGAAGGAACTAAAGATAAACTTGTTCATATGTATTCTTTTTTTTTTAATTATTGTTTATTATTTGATTTTCAACACAGGGTCTCACTATATAGCCCTGGCTGTCCTGAAACTCACTCTGTAAACCAAACACTGAGATCCATCTACCTCTGCCTAAGACATGTGCCACCATATGGCTCATATGGATTTTTTTTTTTTTTTTTGACAACTGCTCTTTAATTAAATTCCTTTAAACTTTGTAAACCATTTCATTAAATACAGAGCCCTGCCCCGGCCCCAACTCAGGCTGTGGATCCTGAGATTTTTTTTTTTTTTTTTTGGTTTTTCGAGACAGGGTTTTTCTGTGTAGCCCGGGCTGTCCTGGAACTCACTCTGTAGATCAGGCTGGCCTCGAACTCAGAAATCCACCTGCCTCTGCCTCCCAAGTGCTGGGATTAAAGGCGTGCGCCACCACCGCCCGGCCGAATCCTGAGATTTATTTATTTATTTTTCCTATATATCTCTATGGGGTTTTTGTTCTTTGTGCATCCCGGGAAAACGTCCGGGTGTTTGTTTGTTTATTTTTTTTAATTTTTTTATCTCTTCTAAAATTTAAATAAAGCTTTCATTTTTCTGACCTTTAATAAAATAAAATAAAATAAAATAAAATAATTGTGATAAAGTTAGAGACTTGGAACTCTCCTCGTTCACGGGGTCCTGTGGTGAAATCTGGTCCAATCTGGCTCATTCCGGTTCATTCCGGTTCATTCCAGTTCAATCCAGTCTAATCCGGTTCAATCTGGTTCAATCCAGTCATGCTAGAAAAAAGTTAGAGTCACCTATGTTGTAATGGTGTCGGGACAGACAGGAAAAACAGACAAGAAGGCTCAGAAGTGAAGATCGACAACTGCTCTTATGGAAGACCCAGGTTTGTTTCCCACCATCCACATGTGGCTCATAACCCTCTGCAATTCCAGTTCCAGGAGCTGAAACGCCCTCTTCTGGCCTCCTCAGGCACCAGGCACACATGTGATACACAAACATACCAGCTGTGCATGCACACACACATTCCCATACACATAAAATAATAATAAATATTTTTAAAAGAAATGGACAAAAAAAAAGCCAGATCCAAATATACATGAGAGTTTGTCAAGTGACTTAAAGTAACGCTTTAAAACAGGCAAGTGGCTGGAGAGCTGGCTCAGCGGTTAAGAGCACTGGCTGCTCTTCCAGAGGTCCTGAGTTTTATACCCAGCACATACATGATGTTTTACAACCATCTCTAACTCCAGTTCCAGGGGATCCAGTGGCTTCTTCCCATGAGCAGCAGGCAATATATACATACAGGCTAAATACTCACACATGTAAAATAAATAAATATTTTTAAAGCACTGGGAAAAAATGGGAGTTATTTTTAACTCCCATTTTAGGACATCTGTCTTCATAGGGAAGAATAAAGCTGTGGCCCTAACGTCTTAAACAAAATAAACAGAGGTTTAAATGCAAAATGAACTATATAAAGACAGAAGAAATTGGCTCTATTTTGTTAGTATTGAACAGGAAAGGGACTTAGTAAATGTGAAACAGAACAGAAATCAGAAAATATTATTAAACTCGACTATTGAAAATTTAAAACTCTGTCCTTGGATGTGGGGTACAGGGGAGTCCTGGCTTTTATCTTGAACAGAGCCCGACTCCCTAGTTCATGTTCAACTCCCTTCTCTAAAACCTGTGCCGAGCCTTACACTATGCAGGAAGCACAAATGTTCGGCTTGTATGCCAAAAGGTACAGAAAGAACTAGAATATAAAAGTTTTGGTAACATAACTGTTCAAGTCCACCTTGGAAACCTGTAACAGATATTTAAATACTACATGAAAAGGCATCTTTAATATACTTTTTAAAAACATTGGATATGTGAAATTTATTTTTTAAAATAATAATAAAAATCATTTTAAAAAAATAAAAAATAAATTAAAAAAAAAGGACAAAACCACAGAAAACAACTTAACATGTATATAGGTTTTGAAGGGAATGAAATGAATGAGTTTTTCTTTTCTTCTAGGTTTCGTTTTTTTGTTTGTTTGTTTGTTTGTTTGGGGGGTTTTTTGGCTTGGCTGGTTGGTTTGTGTAGAGAAGATTTGAGATGGTACTCTATTCTAATCAAAAGTGAGGTTTTTTGTAGTGGGACCAGAAATTACTAAGCCCACACCCCCTCCCCAACCCCATTTCTGCTGTGTGGAAGGTTCTCTCTGTGTTGCTGTACCAGGATACCACAAGTTGGGTAGTTTATAAATAATAGAAATAGATGTATCGTGCAATTCTAGAGGTTGGAAGTGCCCTGGAGTGTGGAGCTGGCCTGTGGTAAGAGCTCTCTTGCTTGCTTGCTGTGCCATCCCATGACGGAAGGACAAAGTGACAAGCTGGAGGGTAGGGGACACATTAGTAAGGAGGAGAGGGAAAGGGAGAAAGAAAGAAGGTGGATCGGGAGACAAAGAGAGAGAAAGAGAGAGAGAGAAACACTTTTTATAATGAGCATACCCTCGAACCAACTCCCAGCAACAGCTAACCCATTCATGAAGATAGAAGCCTCTTGAGGTAATCACCTCTCTTTAGGCCCCACCCCAACACCGTTGCCCTGGAGAGGTCAAACATACAGCCTCTGAGAGAACATTCAAATCACAGTGCCCAACATTCAAACACACCCTGAAAAAGAGCCCTCATCAACCTCGTCAGCGTGAATCACTGAGGCAGAGCTGTGGCCTCAGTCACCTTGCAGTGGAGGTGACAGATCTTGTGACCCACGAGCCACCTTGACAGGGAGAGGCAGTTCCTGAATGCAAAAGGGTTTTTTTTTGTTTTTTGTTTTTTTAGCAGAAGAGGAAAGGATGCTGAGCAGACTAAACAACAGATGTCAACAGAGTGACCCAGTTATAAAACAATGTTTACATTCACCACTCCTTAGTTTTCCAGCAGGGGAGCACAAGATGAGACCAGGCAGGAACTGTGATTCTTCGGGTTACGCAAGACATAACGGAGGCAGTTTTGGAAGAGCCCAATTTGCCTCAAAGATGCCTCTTGCCGTGGCTCTAAAGTCCTCAAAGTCACCGGTGTATAGAGCGTCAGTACTATCTTCCAGAGATGGTTAGCGTGAGACGGGGCGCTATGGAAGATTATTAAAGGAAGGTAATAGGGGCTGAGGAGATGGTTCAGTGATGACGAATGCTTGCTGAGCAACCGGAAGGAAGGACCCGTGTTTAGATGCCAGCACTCACGTGACTAGTCAGGCATGATCTCCCGTGCACCTGTAACCTTTACAGTGTTTTGGAGCCGAGGGGTGGGGTGAGACAGGAAGAGTGCCAATACCTTCCTCTGGGCTCTACACACACACATAATAAAGAACACAATACAAGCAGGCATGGTGGCACATACGTGCAATGCTGTCACTCGGAGAGACAGAAAAAAAACCCAAGTTCAAGGCCAGTTTAGGTTACACAGCAAAACACTTTATAAATGTGTGTGTGTTGAAGGAATGACACATATACATAGTTGAAATTAGTGCAAACAATAAAAGGTCTGTGGTAAAAAGCTCCCTTCAATCCTATTTTTAAATCTTCATTCCAAGAGCAGCCGCTTTGCCCTCCTCCTTGTGGTTCTTACAGAATTGTTCCTGACAACAGGAGAAAATAATAGGGTTACCCTCATAGCAAAATGGGTCTTTTCTAGAAGCTTCTCCCAACAGACCTCCTTTGACAGCTCATTTGCATAGACTGCCAATGCTTCTTGGCAGAATCAAGAGTAAGGAAATGCACATTAGAGCCCCTGTGGTACTTACAAACTCCAAGGTGCTGGGAAGAAGGCTAGCTACAGAAGGTAAAGTGCTTGCTATACAGGCCTGGGGGCCTGAGGACCTTTGTAAAAGTCACAAGAGGCAGCCCACATCTGCAGTCCCAGCACAAGGGAGATAAAGACAAGCAGATCCTAGCACTAGCTGGTGGGCCAGCCTAGCTGATTGGTAAGCTCCAGGTTCGGGAGAGAAATCCTGCATCAAACAATAAGAGAAAGCAATTGAGTAAGACAGCCTCTAAGGCTCCCACATGCACAGTCATGCCATATGCACATGAACACATGCAGCACACATATATACATGTAAGCAGCCCATGGAAAAAAATTCAAAAAATATTAGATGCTAGGGGATCAATTACAAGGGGTCCAAGTACAGTGACAATTGACAGAAAGTCTAAAATCCAACATAGGGTCACCTTCTATAGTTAAAGAAGGAAAAGCAGGGAAAAGAAAGAACTAAATGGGGAAACACACACACACACACACACACACACACAGGAGGACTCGGGGCAGGGCAATTACATACTGTCCTCTGGTGTACTCAGATGTCTGCGCCCCAACTCAGTTCCTCACACTGATTTGCTTGAGAGCCAAACTTTGAGCAGGCATCTATGGACAGTGTGATTAAAGAAAAAAGCAAAGTATATACAGCCTCAGAGCCCAGAGTCATGAGGAAGAGCTGGACCTTAGATTTATTCATTCATTCATTCATTCATCATTCATTCATCTGACAAAGATTTACTGAGCATCTACCATATACCAGACCCTATGTTAGAAGCTGAGAATACAGCAATTAACAAACACATAGCCATCTCCCCTCTATGATGCTTATATTCTGATGGGGTATACAGACAACACACACACACAAATGCACGAAACACGCACATGCACGCACATACCACACCACTTTATACAGGATGCTAGATTGTATAGCATAAGAAAGAGGAACAATAAAGCAAACAGAAAACTGGAAAGATACATAGTTTTCACAGAGAAGTTGGGACAGCTTCAGCTAAGTAATACACAGCAAAGATCCAGATTGAGGAATCTAGACGGCAATTATCAAAACATTTTAGGCAGAAAACAAATACTCGTGTGGAAAGGACTTAAAAATTTTGGCGAAAAACCTCCTGCTGTTAAGAAATTAGAAATAGGTAGCCATGAAAGGAATGGATAAGAAGGCTCTGAATGAATCAGGACCATGAGAGCCTGAAGAAGGAACGGCTGGTAATAGACCCCTGGAGACTGAGGGCCTTGCGCTTTTAGTCAGAGTGAAAAGGAAGTCACAGATGGTTTGAGGAAAAGGAGAAATGAAATACACAAGTAATCACTTTGCAGAGGGCATTCATCTCCCATGCCTCCTTACAAGTCTTCACAGACTCGAGTTAGAGGTGGCTCAGACGTTAAGAGTACGTGTTGCTCTCGAGGCTGAGTCTGGTTTCAGAGCCCCTACTCAGGTGGCACATCCAGCTACAGGGATCAATGCCCATCCGACCTCCAGAGGTACCTGCCACGAGTTGATCACGCACATAGCATGCATGCACATACATAAATCACATACATAAATAAAAATAAAATCCTTTATTAAAAATCAATCATCAACAGAATTAGTAGCTGTTCTTCACATAAATCATCACCTTGTGTTGGGGCTAACAGGCTGGCGTCAAGGAGCTGGCAAGCCTGAGTTCCTTCTGGCTCTGGAGCAGAACCTATTTTCACATTTCCTTCAGCTTCTAGAGGTTGTCCACATTTCTTAGCCCATTGCCCCTGCTCTCCTTCTACCTTCAGAGCCAACACCCACATTGTCCGACCCATTCCTCCATCACATGCCCAGCTAGAATGGACCCACCTCTCCCCACAAGGATCCACTGGTTCTGTAGGACTCACAGAGATAATGCTAATTTCCAGATTCTGTAAACTTTACCTCCTTGATGTCTGCAGTATCCCTTTGGCCATGTGAGGTACAATATCTTCACATTGCAGGGACTAGAGCACCTGCCTATTACACAGTTACAACACGAATGAGAAGAGAATTCTGGGAGAGAGTGAATGTGGCAGATTTGGCCTGCCAGGGGGTGAAAGAGTATCTAAGGAAGGGGTATCCATAGAGGAGGGGCCAGAAACACGCTTCCAAGACAGGTATTGTGGCATATACCTGATGATCCAACAATTGGGAAGTTGGAGGCCAGCCTGAGCCACACAACGTTATCCTGTCTCAAAAACTGAAAACCCAACCTGGTAGTGTTGGTGTAATTCCTTTAAAGCCTGGCACTCAGGAGGCAGAGGTAGGTAGTGAGTTCAAGGTCAGCCTGATCTACAGAGTGAGTGCCAGGGATACACAGAGCAACCTTGTTCAAAGGAAGCATGGATAGCCTTCTCCCTTAGGCATCTGAAATCCAGACGGGTATTGAACACAGCTCTGCCTGATACGTACAGAGGAAGAGCACCAAGTGTGTCTTCTCTGTGTTCCAAGGAGGTTCCTGTGCAGCCTGTGAAACCAGTGCCCAGGGCTTGGCCGGCCTCCAGCAAGTGCCCTGTCACCTTCCTTCCACCATCTTGGTCCCGAGGTTACTGATGTTCTTATCATGCCCTAGAAATGATCGCTGCAGACAACCCACACACTCCAAGACTGATCCCAGCCACAGAGCATCCAGAGAAGCCAGTCCCAAGTCACAGCAAATCACTCAAGGGGCATTTAGCCAACCACAGTACTCAGCCTAGAACAAAATTTTAAGAAGACTTTTCTCTGTTTTTCTGAGTCCTGATGAAAAGTACTAGTGTGTGTCAGGAGACAAGGCAGCCTAGTCACGTGCCTGGAGATTGGAAGGACAGCACAGGTTTCTTGGGTGGGTGTTTGCTCTGTCTGCAGGGGCAAAGGGTCCCACTCAGGAACCCATCCTAAAAATAGTTAGTGCCTCTACCTCTAACACAAACTAATGTTTGTTATTTCAATGTGTGTGTGTGTGTGTGTATACAAATGAAACAATTTTTTTCACAAACCTACCTGAACTATATAATGAGAGTCTATCAAAAAGAAAGGAGAGAAGAGAAGAGAAAAAGAAGGAAGGGAAGGGAGAGGAGAGGAAGGAAGGGGAGGTAAAAAGAGGGGAGGAGGGAAGAGGAAAAGGGGGAGGGGAGATGGGAGAAAGAGGAAAAAGAGAAAGGAAAGAAAGGGGAAGGAAAAAGAAAAGAAGGAAAGGAAGGGGAGGGAGAAAAGGGGGAAGAAAGGAAAGTTCTTTGTCAGCAAGGACCGCTCTGCTTGTAAGACAGGAGTTGGCATGCTTTCTCTGTAAACACCCCAGCTTTACAACACTCACATTCTGTGTTTACCCAGCTCTGCCCTTGCAGCACAGAAGCCATAGACAATAGGTAATAAAATGAGTATTCCAACAAATCTTAAATTTTCCAAAGGAAATGGCCCTCTTTCCAGGACAATGGGCTGCAGTCACATGGGAAATCAGGTTCCTAACTCACAGTGCAATTAAAACAGCCAAGTGCAATCAAAGCCACCCAGAGCACACAAAACACCTGAGCAGACTAGAGAGTCCTGTGTGCACGCACTAATTTGGACCCATGATTGTGGGTGGTAGCCTGTATGTGTAACTCCAGAAGACAGAAGTTAGACAGTGACAACGCCTCCATTCACAGCACACATCTGTCACTCACCCACCCACAGTGGACGGACAAAACTGCCTGTTTCTCCAGGGTCTCACCAACAGTGTTTATCCAACACTTGGAGTCCCCCAGGTGGTAAGGTCTAGAAAACTCCATCTGAAGCTAGTCGAAGGAAGCACAGGCCTTTAATCTCAGCACTTGGGAGGCAGAGGCAGGTGGATCCCTGAGTTCAAGGCCAACCTGATCTACAAAGTGAATTCCAGGACAGCCAGGGTTACATGGAAAAACCCTGTCTCAGAAAGAAAGAGGGGGATGGGTGGAGGAAGGGAGGGTGGGAAGGGAGGGAGAGAGGGAAGGAAGGAGGAAAGAAGGAAGGAAGGAAGGAAGGAAGGAAGGAAGGAAGGAAGGAAGGAAGGAAGGAAGGGTCATCTGTAACCCTTGGCAGGTTTCACACCTTGAGAATTTAGATAATTTATGAAGTTATCACTATTAGCAAGACTTTTTTTTTTTCAAGACATGAGTTTCTCTGTGTCCCCTTGGCTCTGTGGACCAGGCTGGCCTTGAACTCATAGAGATTCACCTGCCTCTGTCTCCCAAGCGCTAGGATTAAGGCATGTGCCATTGCCACCTGGCTTAGCAAGTCTTCGTTAAGAATACTTTTTTTACAGTCATGTGTGCAAGCACATGTGCTCGTGTGGCACATTGTGTATGTGTTGGTTAGTTTGGGTTGGTTTTCTCCTTCCACCATGTGGAGCAGAGATTAAATTAGGTCATTAGCACCCTGGAAGCTCCTTTACTCCATAAGCCATCTATCTCACAAGCTCTGGGAAACATTTAAAAACAAAGCACACGGTTCAGTATCCATCGTATTAAGGGAAACGCAAACTAAAGCTACACCAAGATGATTTTTTTCGTTTTCAAAAATGGGAGAACTCCAAGTGTTGGATAAATACTGTTGGTGAGACCCTAGGGAAACAGGCAGTCTCATCCATCAGTGTGAGTGGGTAACTCTGTCTCAGTTTTGTCGAGTCACTGGGGGGTGAGGGGGGAGCACGAAATGACAGATGTGTGCTCTCCTGGATCCTGTACTGTGAATTCTAAGAATTTGCCCCCAAGGAAACCCTTAACCCACTTGTAAGATATCACTGTGTGAGATCATCAGATGCAGCATTGTCCTTTCCAACAAAATCTTGGAAACCTCCCAAATGTCCATTAGGTTAATGAAATATGATGAAGCCAAGAAGCCAAGGTAGGGGAGGAGAAGTGCTTTCTACAGATTTTTATAGAAACACCTCTAAGATAAGAAAGTAAGAAAAGCTAGCTGTAGGCCAGTGTGTATTCCTGGGGGTCAGTGTTTTCCTTAAACACTGGGAGAGCAACAAAAATACCTATGTTTTCATACATGCCAGACTGAATATGAAAGATACTTCTGATAAAGGAGGGACCTGGATAATGGGAAGGGATAGTTCAACTCAGATAGATTCTGGGTAACCTTTAGAGGGAGTCTTTCTATTTCATACTTTTCCATATGGCTGAGTCTGAACACGTTACAAACTCTAAGCTGGGTGTGGTGTGTGTGCCTGGAATTTCAGCACTCAGGAGGCCCAGGAAGAGTGCGCTGAGAATCCATGGCTCGCCTGCATCACATCCCTGTCTTTAAAAAGATGAATAACAGCAGAGAGAGAGCTGAGTCAGCAAAGCACTGTGAGGTCCTGAATCCATATCAAACAAACAAACAAACAAACAAACAGAAAAACTGGGTGCAGCAGTATGTGCCTGTGTCTCAAAGTGACATGGAAGGCAGACAGGCAGGTCCCTGGGAGCTTACCGGCCAGCTAGTCTCGACTAGTTAGTGAAGTCCTGGCTCCTCTTTCTCTGTCTCTCTCTCATTTTATTATTTATTTATCTATTTATTTATCTATTTATTTATTTATTTATTTATATTATTGGGATGGGGTCTCACTATGTAGACCTGTCTAACCTGGAATTTGCTATACAAACCAGACTAGCCTCAAGTTCACAGAGATTCACCTTCCACATAAAAACATGCACACATGCACCCACAATATAAAAAGTAAATAATTTTTAATTTAAATTCAATCAAAAACAAAATAAAAAGTGAAGATAGTTTCATACTATTACACACAAAACGTTATTTAAAATAATCTCGTCAGTGTTTCACCTCCAGTTTCATCTGTAAATATATTGAAACTGAAATTAGTTGTGCTGAGTAAAAAAGAAGACAGACCAAAACCAAAAAGAACCTGTTCTGGGGCCGGTGAGATGGCTGAGCAGGTAAAAGGGAGCTTGCTGCCAAGCCTGATGGTGTGAGTACAGTCACCCAAATTCACAGAGTGGAGGGAATCAACTCCAGATGCCCTCTGACCTCCATATGCATGCTGTGTCATGTGCACGTCTACCCACCCACATCCACATCAAGATGAGAGCTTTCACCTGTTCCGGCCACCATGCCCTTCATCTGCTGTCGTGGACTCTAACCCTCTCAAACCATAAGCCCAATCAAATCTTTCCTTCATGAGTTGCCCGGGTCATGGAGACTGGTCACAGCAATAGAAAAATAACTAAGGCAATAAATAAAATAAGCTTTCTTTAAGATTAAACTTTTAGTGTGTATCTCTGTACACTTGCATAAATATATATCATCTGTGTACAGGAGCTCTTCTCAGAGACCAGAAAAGGATGCTGGATCCCCAGTCACTGGGGTTACAAGAGGTTGCGAGCCACTGTACAGGAGCTAGGAACCAAACCCAAGTACGTGCTCTTAACCACTGAGCCATATCTCCAATCTAGGTTGTGTATTTATAACACGTGCAATTGATTGTCAATAAAATATGTTAAGGTGAATTTCATCTTTTTTTCATTTTAATTTCATTCTAGTACACGATATACTATATACGTATATAATATTAGGACAGGAATCATGTATAAATTTAAAAATAGTTATATCTCTATTGGAGGATACATAGTTTAAAATTTTCTCTCTGAAAAAGGCCTGCATTCACATAGGCATCAAGGACTGAAATTAAATTTCAAACCGAGTTACAACCACTGCCATTTATCTGCTACACTCTACTGCCCCCTGCTGTACGTAAATGATGTTACACCCTTGACCTCCAAAGCACACACACAGTTGTAAAGGTCAGATAAGATGAATCCCAGGGCAAAGGATTTTTTCCTAAGGAACTACTTAGAATCTCTGCAGAAGGGTTGGGGGGGGGGTGAAAGAAAGAGGAGGAGAGAGCACATGAGCCAGGGGTAGTTCTAGATCTTTCTAGCACACCAGATTCAAGGGAGACAAAATAGGAACCATTCAGAGCTTTAAAGTGGTGTGGTGGCAGGCGCTTTTAATCCCGGCTCTCAGGAGGCAGAAGCAGGTAGATCTCTGTGAGTTCGAGGCCAGTCTGCTCTACAAAGCAAGTCCAGGAAAGCCAGGTATTTACACAAAGAAGCCCTGTCTCAAAAAACAAAACAAAAAAATGTGAGGACCCAGCAAGATGGCTCAGCTGTTTGGGGCACTTGTTGTTGGTTCATAACCATCTATAACTTCTCCAGTGCCAAGCTATCTGATGCCGTCTGTACAGGCAAAATTTTCATACACATAAAAATAGTGAACCTGTAGACCAAACTGTGGACTTGAATCCTGGGCATGCCAGAGGCCTCGCCCAGGAGTGCACTGATAGAAAGAGGTTTCCTGGAACACACCAGGCCACCACCCTTCCTCCTAGTAACCCAGAACTTAAAGTGCAGCCTCTCGTCAGCCAGCTCAGCAAGGAAAGCTTGCTGTAAGAAGTGCCCTTGCTGAAGTCCAAAGAGTCCTGAATCGCCTGGTCCACGATTCAGACTTTCAGACCCTGACTGTTGGCTGCCATGTCCACACACTGAGGGGTCAGCTCATTCATTCTGTTTAGGATACACCATGACACATGGTTAAGAGTTCACCTGTGTCAAATACTGCTTACGATGGTGCCTGTCAAAAACAGGGATCCAGCCTACAAGCCCAGGACAACCCCAGAGCCTAAGCAAGAACAAGTCCATAATTAAGCCACAAATAAGCCTACTTCTTATAAACACTACCCTACCATCATCCGTTTCCTGTTTCCATATATAAAACTCGTAGCAATGCTATTTAGTCCTATAGAGAAACCAAAAAAACTTGTGGGGGGCATAAAACATGACCAGGGGTCTTCTCACTGAGGAAAACTTAAGAACACAACAGCTCACAGTTAACCCAGCACTTAGAGGGCTGCGGCAGCCTGACCTACATACTGAGACCTTGTTCCAAAAAAAGATGGGGGAAGGGGTTTGGAATGGGGTACGCTAAGTTTCTTGCCTTGGCTCTATAGTTTTGCTTCCAAATAATGTGCAGACTCTATCTTGGAACTCAGGTTTGGCACAGGTCAGGTACTTGGTTTTTATTATTATTATTATATTATTACTAATAATTATTATATTATTATTTATTATTATTGTCATCAGCATTGTTATTGTTGTTATTAGACAGAGTTTCTCTGTGCAGACCTGGCTGTCCTAGAACTTGCTTTGTAGACTTAGTTAGCCTTGAACTGAGAGATCTGCTTGCCTCTGTCTCCTGAGTGCTGGGATTAAAGGCATGTGCCACTACATTCTGCTAGTTGTCAATATTTTTTTTGTTTGTTTGCTTTGCTTTTTTTTCCCCCTGAGGTCTTGTTAAGGAACCCAGGCCTCCAACTCTGATGCCTGAACCTGAGCCCAAAGACTGGGGCTATAGGCTTGTGCCACCATGCCCTAATAGTCACAACTACCAATCACTCATAAAATGCCTGAAAATGCGGCAGTTGGCTCTAGGCACAGGATCTACTGCACCATTGAACTATGAACAGAAAAAGCTCCCAGGCATCCGCATAAAACCTTAGGGTCGCTACCCCTGAGCCCTATCCCTCCCTTCCGTCCCACCCCACGCCCAGGATAACCTATCTTTCTTAATCACAGCACCGTAGAGTCCTGAAGTTTTTCCTTCCAAAGGAATGATAAGCCTGCAGTTTGACATGTTACCACTAGAGGCCTCCCATGAGGCAAGACCACTGAGCTAGGCTTGATTTCTAGTCACCCACTAACGACTAGCTTTGATTAGGTGGATAAATTACTTAATGTCTCTGAAACACGGTTTGTTCATCAGTAGATTGAGGACAATAAAACTTCCCCTGTAAGTTATTTAACTTATTAAATACATAGGTCTGTGAAGAGGAGGACCTAGGATACTTTCAACAATGACTGTTTTTATATGCAGAAGGTAAAAAAGACTCCTAGTCTGTGACCAAAGGTGCCCTGGAGGGTGCTCGTGCAGAACAGGCCGAGTGTGGAAGCCTGGGTGAATGTGCAGGTTCGTTTTTATCAACTTGACACAACTAGAACTACCTGGGAAGCGAGAGCTTCACCTGAGGAACTGCCTCCCTCTGCCTGGCCTGTAGACAAGTGTATGGGAGCTGGGATTTTCTTGATTAATGATTGATAAGAGAGGGCCCAGCACATTGTGGGTAGTGCCACCTCTGGGTTGATGGTTCTGGAGTGTGTAAGAAAGCAAACTGGTGAGCAGCACGTCTCCACGGCTTCGGCTTCCGGTCCTGCCTCCAGCTTCCTGCCCAAGCTTCGCTCAATGAACTATAACCAGTAAGGCCAAATATGCCTTTTCTTCCCCAAGCTGCTTTTGCCCATGCCATTTGCCACAGCAACAGAAACCAAACTAGGACAATGTATTTCTCTATTTTTGTTGTTGTTACTGTCTAAAATACCTAAGGTTGGCTGGAACAAAAACAAAACAAAAAAAACAGCAAACAAAAAAGAAAAACAGATGTAGGGCCAGTAACATGGCGGACGACCTAAGACCAACCCTCAGAACCTACATGGTGAAAAGAGAGAAGCAACTCCCGAAAATTGTCCTCTGACCTCCACACCTGTGCCGTGGCGCATAGGACCACACACGTACAAGTAAACAAATAAATGTGATTATAAATTTTTTTTAAAGAAAGTTTTTTTTTTTTTTTAACTCACATTATTGGAGGTCACACACTATGAGGCTCTATCAGGAATCTACAATAAATGGTGGGGTGTAGCCAAGAGAAATGATCACACCTCAAAACACAAAGCCAGATACTGGGGTCCCACAATCCCTTCCTGGTTCACTCTCCCAAATGACCTAAAGACTTTTCACTTGTCCCCACCTCTTAAAGGCTCATCATTCCCAACATCATCATCATCCTGGGTACTAAGACCAAAACATGAAGTTCTGCATTAACAGACCTCCAGATTATAATACTGGACATTAACAGTGTCAGCAAACATCTTTCATCTGTCAGGAGCATAGCCACACATCGATGCACAATTATACACATAAGTGCATAATTGTATGTAGATTGGAAAGATGCATAAGGAAAGTATCTTCTATTTGTTTACTTGATTGGTTGGGTTGGTTTCTTTAGACAGTGCTGCAGAATATTTGATCATACTGTAAGCCCGAGGATTGTGTTCTGGTGTGGCTCAGCCTCTAGCACACACCTTTAATCCCTCTGGCTGGAATACAGACATGCTCTTAGAACACACTGTTAATCCCAAACAATGAAGGTAAAGTTAGTTTGTAAAGGGAAGCAGCCATGTTTGAATTTGCCATTTGAGCACTCATCTACTTGAGCAGCAGACAAAGTGACAAATCAGAGAAAGATTTGACAGACTAGGATATGCCTCTCATGAGAAGAGAGGGGAAAGAGAGCAGTGCAAGGAGAGGGGGAGGAAGGAGAGAGAGGCAGTTTTACTGGGAGAGTTTTACAGAGACAGGCTGAAGAGAGAATAAGTTAGACACAGGTAAAGACAGAATGAGCCAGAGAATGAGAAGGAGCCAGAAGATTAGAACAGATTGCCAGAGTTAGTCTGAAGCCAAGCAGAGCAATTCAGGGGAAGCCCAGAGAAGCCAGATTGAATCAGTCAGCTTGGAGAGGAGTTTGAACCAGAACAGGTGAGTTGAACCAACCAGCAAGAGTTCAGAAATAACTAGAAAGGGTGAGCTTATTCAGAAGCAAGTCTTAGAGGCTGGAAACATTCTAGGCCTAGATTGTACGGAGGCTAGAAACTTCTAGGACTAGGCCTAGGTTAACAGACAGAGGCAGTAAGCTTCCAAGACAACAATTGCTTCAGGCAAATAAAAGTTACTTTTACAAGAAAGGTCTCACTATGTCTCTAGGCAGGGCTTTAACTTACAATCCTCCTGCCTCAGCCTCTCAAGTGCTGTGGCGACATGCGTGTCCTACTACACCCAGTTTTATTTTCTATTTTTGTATGACTGTGGCTTTCTTTTCTGTTAGTTTTGCTCTTCATTCCTGTAATAGACACCCTGTAGCCTACTACAAGCACTCAAATGGCAAGCCAACACAGTCCATTCCATATTTTCCTCGATCCCTTCCCTCATACACTTTTTCCTTCTCTTCCTCTTCTTCTTCCGCTTCTTCTTCCTCCTCCTCCTCCTTCCTCTCTGTCTCTCCTCCCTCTCTCCCTCCTATATGTTCTATTCTGTTTTTCTTTTTGATGCCAGCTTTCATGTAGCCCAGCCAAGGGTAACTCCTGGTCCTTTTGGTTATTCTTCCCTAGTACTTACTGGGATCTACAAACGTGGACCACCATGCCCCGTTTTATGAGGTACTGAGGTTGAACCCCAGGTATTCATGCATGCTAAGCAAGCACTCTACCAAGTGAACTACACACCACCCCGTGCCACCCTACCCCACACCTCTCTCTCTCTCTCTCTCTCTCTCTCTCTCTCTCTCTCTCTCTCTCTCTAATGAATTCAATTTCTAGGTGATGAACTACTGTGAAAACTGCTGGAGTCCTGGAGTCACCTCGTCATCAATCTCATCATTCAGCCAGCAATTTGCTATGTAGCAATGGATAGCAAATATATGTGTGTATGGGGGAATTACCTCAATTGCATTACCTGAGGTTGGAGGGCTTGCCCACTGTGGGTGGCATCATTCCCTGTGTAGGTGAATGAGCTATATACAAGAGGCGAAAGCAAGCTGAGCACAAAGATGCACACATTCCTTGTTTTCAGTTTCTTTTTGTTGTGTTGTTGTTTTTTTTTTCTTTTTTTCTATTTTTTTTTTTTTTTTTTTGACTATAGGTATAATGTGACCAACTGTCTCAAACTCCTGTCGCTATAATTTCCCCACAATATGGACTGTAACTTGGAACTGTGAGCCAGAGTAAACCCTTTCTTTCCCCTGCCCCAAGTCCCTTTTGTCAGGGTGCTTTATCACAATGACAGGTAAAGATACTAAGACAGGGAGGAAGGAAGCAGCCTCATCATCAGACGCTTCCACTCACACTTAGCTGGCTTTACTGCTTTAAGGCCTGTGGCAGGTAGAATGTCATGTCAGAAGAGCATGGTCAAGGAAGGCTGCACATGTCATGGCAACCAGGAAGCAGAAAGAGATGGGGAGGTACAAGAGCACACCTCCAGGACCAACTTCCTCCAACTACTTCCACCTCCTAGTCTCCACTATTTCCCAGTAACACCGTACAATACAAACACATCAATGGGTTAATATCTTTATTAGAGCAAACCCTCAGAACCCAATGTCTGATGGTGGGCAACAATTCTCCAACACATAATCTTCATTTTAGGATACTTCCTAGGCAAGCATAAGTATTTATCTAGTTGTCCAAGCACAGTATGTATGCTAAAATTATAGCAATATCGTGGCTTCACCCTATGCTATGATACCTAATGAGACAAGGCCCTCTGGTCTGAAACTCACTGTGTAGACCAGTCTTGCCTGGAATTCACTTTGCCTCACAAGTGCTGGGACTAAAGGCATATACCACCACACCCAGGAATCGTTTACTGTTTCCAGGGATCTTTAGCCCTAAAAAAAATGTAATTTCCTAAGAATTTGATAATACTGCTGTTTTAATTTGGTGAGAATTGAGGCTTTAGTTATGCTGCCTCCCTACACTGGGTAGTTATCTTTCCACTTGTTCGTAGTTTAAGTCCTTCATAAATGTTCACAGTCTTCTTCATATAAATCCTGTGTCTTTCTAATTAAACTTATTTCTTAGCATGTTCTCTTTATTGCACTTATGATTCTAATATTATTTCCATTTTAAAAGCCACTGATGAGCCGGGCAGTGGTGGCTCATGCCTTTAATTCCAGCACTTGGGAGGCAGAGGCAGGCAGATTTCTGAATTCGAAGCCAGCCTGGTTTACAGAGTGAGTTCCAGGACAGCCCGGGCTACACAGAGAAACCCTGTCTCAATAAATAAATAAATAAATAAATAAATAAATAAATAAATAAATAAATAAATAAATAAATAAATAAATAAATAAATAAATAAATAAATAAATGCCACTGGCATGTACAGTCATCCCTCAGTGTCCACACTGACTCCAAGATCGACAGGGATAATAACATCCACAGAAGCTCAAGTTAATAATAAAAATGGCTTAGTACTTGCATAAAGCCTATACATATACACCTTAGATCACCTCTAGTTTGTCTATAATACCAAATACAAAATACAATGTAAGTGATATATGAGCATCTATTTTACTCTGTTGTTTAAGGAATGACAAGAACAATGTCTGATCATGCTCAGCCAAAGTGTATTTTCAGGGATCTGGAGAGACGACCAGTGGTTAAGAGCACTTGCTCCTCTTCTGGAGGACTTGAGTTCAGCACCGTATCAGGCGGTTCACAACCTGTGTCTTCAGCTCCCGGGGACCTGACCACCCTCTTTTCCACAGCTGTTTGAATCTATGGCTGCAGACATTTGACTAGGTATGTATTAGGAACACTTTAGGACATACACTCTGGTGCAGAGAGGGGCATGACATTTGTTATGGTTTGTTTGTTTGTTTGTTGCAGTGCTGGGGTGGTGCCCAGGCCAGCACCTCATACATGCTCTACAAGTACCACCGAGCACCACCCCAGCCCTTAAACTCATGCCTTTATCACTTCATACAAATGCATAGACTGGATACAAGTTTAACTTTTATTTTAAGCTCCCTTTGTGTCAAGTGGAAGGAATTCAGTCCCATCTGGCTTGCCCCAGGCTTTCTCTGGGCTCACATAGTTGCAAGGAGATGATGGCTCAGTGAGTAACAGCGATTGCCATGTAAGCGTGAGGATCGAGTTCAAATCCCCAGTTTTAAAAGCCAGTGTACAGCATAAAGCACCAGTAATTCCAGCGCTAGTACAGGGAGTTGGGTAACAGAGAAATACAGAGACTGTCATTTCAGGTTGTCTTATATAATTCTCTGAACCTTTGAATACCCTTGTTACCCTTGTTTTACTGAGGAGGAAACTGGGGCTCAGAAAGGTTAACAGTCTTCCCTAAGGGGACAAATGCCTGATAGAAATAAAATTCAAAGCTAACAGGATCATAACCAAGTCCCTTGCTGCTTTGCGCTGCAGCCTAGCCCAGTTCACCCAGGGGCTCTTTATGGTGGGGTGAGGCAGGCACAGCATGGAAGCTCACATGCCTCAGGGACCTGACAGGCCACAGAACCAGAACCAATTCACGCTGAAAGGGGCAGGGTTCTTCTGATCCAACAAAACTGACGGCTTATTCCTGATGGCCTGGGTAGGGTAATGAGGTACTGTCCCTGGACAGTACCTGAGCTCAGTGGGCAAGAGTGTCCTTATTGGTCGCCTGGGTCACGTGTCCAGCTCGGGGTGTGGGGGGGGGTGGGGGGGGTGGGAGTGGTGGATGGATGGGGTCAGTCTCACTCAAAGCACCATGGATGGTGTTAAAGACGGATGAAACCATGTATTTCTTTTAATGTAGCTACTTTTAGTTCGTTGTGGCTAATGTAGATGTATCTTTTGTTCCATGTGAGAAAACAGCAGTACCACAGTGTCAGAGGCCTGAGATGGAGAAAAGAAGGCACCAAGATCAATGGATGTCAGATCACCCGTGACCCTGCCGTTCTCCTTCATTCGCTCGGTTTTAACCCTCGAGTTCACCTTATCCTATTCTTCCACGCCACTCATTTTAAGGTTTCTATTGCTGTGATCAAACTCCATGACCAGAAGCAACTTGGGGAGGAAAGGACTCATTCTGCTTACCCTTCTAGGAAACAATCCATCACTGAAGGAAGTCTGGATAGGAACTCCAGCAGGGCAGGAAGCTGGAGGCAGGAGCTGATTCAGAGGCCATGGAGGGGTGCTACTAACTGGCTTGCTCATTATGGCTTGTCCTCCCTCATCGATCACAATTAAGAAAATGCTGTACAGCTGGATCTTATGGAGGCATTTTCTCAACTGAGGTTGAAAGGACCCCACAAGGTGGAGGGAGTCCCTCACTCTGGTCTGGGAATAAGCACTCACCCAAGGACACATGAGAGACCGTCTTGATGCAATCAGCAACAGGCAGTTTAATAGCGAGGGCCCTCGGGTCAAAACGTGTCCCACGCAGGAGACAGAGGAATCGACCCAGGCCCCAGAAAGCTTGGGACTTTTATAGATAGAGGCTGGGAAGAGTGGGAAGATTTGGCGCAGTTACACATGATTGGATATTTTAAACATCAGCAATTTGCATAGACTAGTTATTTTTGACCATGAAACCTCAGACCTGGACCTCCCAGGGCGGGAGGAAGTGGGAGAAAAACACCAGATGGCCCATTACTCATTTGGGCTTGTTTAGACTTGTATGTCCTTGCGTCCTTGTTTCCTTTTTCGTTTTTGGTCACTCTGCCCCTGAAGAGGCTTGAAATTAGTATTATTATTATGGCTAATTTTAACAAGTTGTTGGTGGTCTTTACTGACCATGAATTTTTTGTTCTATGTCTCAAGATGTTTTTAATTTTTATTCCCACAAGGTTTCTTCTCTCAGATGACTCTAGCTGTGTCAATGTGATATAAAGCAACCAGCACATCACTTCATTGGCATTTGCTTGGCCTGAATCCTCGCTGTAATCAGCTTATATTGCCTAGCTTATCATAGCCCGGATGACTCTTTCTGGCTGGTATCTGGCCCCAGCTCCTCCTAGGTGGGCTAAGGGTTAATGGAAGTCTACTTCTTCAGAGCATTAGTTGCCTCAGGTCAGTTGGGACCATGTCACTCAGCCCTGCATAGGACTGAATAAGTAACATAAAAGCACAGAAGGCATGTCCCCAGTCACAAAGTGCAACCAACTTTTGTGCTCATCTGGGTGACATCGCTAGCCTTCCTCATGGCCTTCTAGAGAGTTCTTCCCTACTCCCTTCTAGAGAGTGCTTCTCTGTGTGTCACTAGAACTTGAATCCATGCCTCAGGCTCTGCTTTTTCAGATCTATGTGACCAGAGATAACCTGACTGTCTCAGAGCATGAGACCTCTGGAGAAAATGTGCATACTGAGGTTCCAGAGCCTGATAAGGCGACCACAGCTGTATAAATATACTCAAACTGCTGAATATGAAGAAATGAGGAAACAGACATAGTTGGTTTAGACATACATCACATATGTGCATTGGAACACTTGCTGTGGGGCTGGAGAGAGGGCTCAGAAGTTACGAGCTCTTACAGATGCCCTAGGCTCCATTCCTAGCGCCAACATGGTGGCTGTACTCAGTAAGACATACATGGCCTTACAGTAACTCAGTTCCAGGGATCCTGCACCCTCTTCTGGCCCCTGCTGGTATGGTGCAAGCAAACACTCAACCACATTATGGGGGGAAAGCCTTAAAAAAAATACTACCTTGGGATTATTTGTTGCTTTGTGCTGAGCAGAGCCCATCCCCTCAACCCTCCTGAAGTTGCAACTTCATCACAAAAGCAATTTGTCACCTTAGAAACTAAGCCAAGCTACACATGGCCAGACTCCCACCGTATAGTCTCTACATTGAGCATTTGTGTAGTGTTAAATGTGCTGACATTAGAAGTATTTCTCTTCAGGTGTGGTGGCACACGCCTTTAATCCAAGCACTTGGGAGGCAGAGGCAGGTGGATCTCAGGGAGTTTGAAGCCAACCTGGTCTACACAGTGATACCCTGTCTCAAACAAATATTTCTCATGTAGTAGATTTGACTTGTATAGAATGGGAACTACAAGTGAACTGGAGTAAATGATTTGCACGTATGTGTGATGATAAAGTCATATGTATTCTAAAATTGTCATAAAATTTGGGAAAAAAAGACCCAAACTCCACTCCCGGGTTCATGTCCTGTAATCTGAGCACCTGTGTTACCGTCTCACCTTCCCCTCGATGTTCTTCCCTTCTGCCTTTAATCCTTGAGAGTCCAAAGTTAAAAGATGAACACATTTTCATCCCTGGAGCTCCTTTTCTCTTGTAGGGGAAGCCTTTCTCAAATTCAAGAGAGCTGCTTACAGGGAAAAGACGAAAAAAGTAATAGAAGCAAAAATATCTGCTTTGGTTAAGTTATCAAAGAACTCTGGGTATAAATCTAGGTTTGAAAGAATGACTGAGACAAGAATTTGCCGAGTACATTAACTTCGCACCCCGCTCCCATCTTATGGTCATGGAGATTTAGCTCACGACCTCTTTGAGCATGCCAGGCAGGTGCTCTACCACTGAACTTCACTCCCAGCCTCCAAATAGACTCCTATTGGTTTTGTAACCTAGTTGTGGTGGTTTGAAGGAAAACAGCCCCTATAGGCTCGGATATTTGAAGGTTTGGTTCCCAGTTCATGGGACTCTTTGGGAAGGGTTAGTGTGTGGCCTTATTGAAGGAGATAAGTCACTGATTTTGAGGTTTCAAAAACCATGCTAGGCCCCGTCCCTCTAGCTGCCTGTGAATCAGGATACAAAGCTCTTAGCTACTGCTTCAGCACCATGCCTGTCTGCTTCCTGCCATGATGATCATGGGCCTCTAAAAATGTTAGTAATTACAATTAAATCCTTTCTTTTATAAGAGTTGCTTTGGTCATTGTGATGGATAGTTTTATGTCAACTTGACACAAGCTAAAATCATCTGAGAGGAGGGAACCTCAAATTAAGAAAAACGGCTCCAGGCTGGAGAGATGGCTCAGTGGTTAAGAGCACAGGAGACTCTTCTAGAGGTCCTGAGTTCAATTCCCAGCAACCACATGGTGGCTCACAACCATCTATAATGGGATCCAATGCCCTCTTCTGGTATGTCTAAAGGCACAGACAGTGTATTCGAATACATTAAATAAATAAACAAATAAATAGACAATGGCTCTATGAGATCAGGCTGCAGGAAAGCCTGAAGGACATTTTCTTAATTAGTGATTGATAGGGCAGGGTGGGGCCATCCCTGGGCTGGTGGTTCTGGGTTCTATAAGAAAGCAGCCGAGCAAACCCATGGGAGCAAGCCAGTCAGCAGCACCCCTCCCTGGCCTCTGCATCCACTCCTGCCTCCAGGAGCCTGCACTGCTTAAATTAAGTTCCTCTCCGACTTTCCTTGATGAATAGCAATATGGAAGTGTAAGTCAAATAAACCCTTTCCTCCCACCTTGTTTTTTGGCCATGGTGTTTCATCAGAACAACAGAAACTCTAAATAAGACCGTCATTGTGTCTTTTCACAGAGATAGAACAGTAACTAGTTTCTGACATTCTGTTAGAGCAACATTCAACAGATAAGAGATAGGTAGATGGCCGGGCGGTGGTGGCGCACGCCTTTAATCCCAGCACTTGGGAGGCAGAGGCAGGCGGATTTCTGAATTCAAGGCCAGCCTGGTCTACAGAGTGAGTTCCAGGACAGCCAGGCTATACAGAGAAACCCTGTCTCGAAAAACCAAAAAAAAAAAAAAAAAAAAAAAAAAGAGATAGGTAGATGATAGATAAACAATAGATAGTGGGTAGATAGGTGATAGCAGAGGCCGTTCCCTGAAACTTGGGGAAGGAAGGTGAAGATGCATGGACTGCAGCTGCAGGTAGAGAAAGGACTTTGAGGAATATGGGAACAGTAGTCTGACAGAAGAACAAAGCAACAGTGTTCGGGTTTAGAGGTAACAGGGCGACATTCCACATCCTGGAATAAGAGCAGAAAGATGACAGTGGATCTTGTTTTGTTTTAGGAGAAGCTTCTAGCCCAGGTAGTGAACTCACTATGCACAGGAACCGATCCTTCTGACGATACAATGTGGCAAATAAAAATACTTTATTTAATGCATCACGCGTACTGAACCCTTCATTCTGTAATGTCTGCTGTCATTCTTCTTTCTTGTTTATTTCAGTTAGGTCCGTGCATCTAAGTGGCTTCAAACTTTTAGCAGCAGAGAGCACTTGAACACCTGACCTTGCCAGCTTTGTGCTTAACATGAGATCTATAACTTGCAAGACCTCTCCTGCTCAGCCACTATTTATAATCATGAATATTGTTGGACAAAGATGGTCCATCAGTAACTCATAGTATTTATGACATTAGTTCTGAGTCCTGGCTTATTTCAGAGTAACCCGGTCTCGAAAACCAAAAAATAAATGATTAAATACAATTAAATCAAAGAAAAAAGACTTGAAACCAATAAAAAAAAAAAAAGCCGCGGTGTGGGCTACCAGGCTTTATCCCAGCTACATTGAGACAAGACAGCGATTTCTGAGTTCGAGGCCATCTAGGTCTACGAGCTGAGTCAGGACTACCGGACACAAGAGAAACCCTGGTCATCGATAAAACCATATAAAAAAAACAATTTAGTTCTGAGCCTGAGCCTTGCCATGGGGCAGGAGAGATGGCTCAGCCTTAAGGGCATTTGCTCTTGCCTGGTACCTGGGTTCTAGTCTCAGCACCTCACAGCAGCTCTTCACATCATCCCTAACTCGTCCCAGGGGATCCAACACTGTTTTCTGACCTCCCTAGGCACCAGGCACACACATGATGCCCAGAGATACACGTAAGCAAAACACACCATAAAATAAGATAGATAAATCTTTAAAAAGAATAAATATTAAAAAAAAAAAAAAAAAAAAAAAGAGTCAGCGCAGACCTAGGCATGGTCTCTAGTGTCAGCCTCAGTTGGTAAAAATTCCTACCAGGAAAGCTCAAACTGTCCACATTTGGTGCCAAGGTTGAGGGGACTGGGTGAAATGTGGGTGTGATGGGAAGGGCGGGGGCCACCACAGGGTGAGGTTTCACCTAAGACTGCTCTGCCAGCTGGCTCTGTAGCGGGAGGGGGCGGAGTCTCCGGTGGAGAAAGCTCTGCTATTGCCTGAGGCACTGAGGGAGGATAGAGAGCTGGAGACTTTGTGGTTGACCCACAGGCTATGGCAAGACCAGTTCAGAGGTTCCAACTGTGGTCTTCCCTCGGATTCCTGCTGCAGCTTGTGACGTTGCTGGGGAAACTCGGTCCACAGGTGAGCGCAGGGCCAGGGGACCAGGGGTGTAGCCGGTCACTAGGAAGCCTCTCTCTCTTTCCCTTGGGCTCAGGTCCCCAAAAGGACCCCTAGTGAGTGAACCCCTCATACACTTGTGGAGGGAGATGCCTCTTAAAACCTGACTGGGGAGATGTACCTGCTCAGCCTCTTCTGCAACAGGGAAAGAGGGGGAGGGGCACGTGGGGAGGAGACAGTAGACGTGAAGTCAGGCCTCTAAAACCGGTTGAGGATCCAGTTTTCTTGAAAAGGATGATCCGCTTCGGGACCTCTGCTGAGAAACTGGCTGAAACCATGGTTCAGTCTCTGGCTCTTTATGATATATCCCTTGCCTTTGTGTGTGTGTGGACCACTACTCCCTACGCTTAGAAATCTGCTGGGAGTGAATCCGTTCTCTCTGCCCACCCTGGGCTCTAAGAGTCCACTCCACCTGTTGTCTCTTCACCTTCTCTGCCCCTCACCTCTAGCTAAAGGGACAGCATAGAATTAGACCCTGGGAGCCTCTCTCTAGCCCAGGCTAGCTGCCTGAATAATCATAGTTGTCAATGAATAATGGGAACTTGATGTAGCAAGATCTGACATTTCTAGAAAACCTAGAAATAAGAATGATTATAAAAATCTGAATTTTAAAAATAAAAACTTTAGCCTTTAATCCCAGTCCTTTGGGAGGCAAAGGCAGGCAGATAGCTGTGAGTTAGAGGCCAGCCTGGTCTATGTAACAAGTTCCAAGATATCCAGGACTACATAGAGAAACTCTGTCTCAAAAAATAAAAAAATAAATAAAAATAAATAAAAAATTAATGTTAAAAACAAAACAAAAAAAAATCTGTAAATGCTGGACAAGATATTAAATTTCTCTAATCCCAAAACTCTGGAGGCAGAAGCAGGAGAATTGCCAACAGTTCAAAGCCAGTCTACTGTACATGGCCAGCAGCAGAGCTACACCAGGAGACCTTGTCTCACAAAATCAACAACGCAAAGATAATTAAAAGGCAATGCTTTAAGCACTGTAAAGACCAAACAAAATTCTTTTTGGAACAGCTAATCAGAAGGCAGCCTTTTCTCTGGCCCATCTCTCTGTCAAGCTGCAGATGGAAAGACTGAGGCCCAAAAGAGAGGAGATAGATGATGGGCTCCTGACTCTCCAGCAAAGAGAGGTCCTGGCTACACCCAAGACCTGAGGGTCCTGAAGCAGGATGTGGCCCTTGCAGGGGTGCGGCGGGGCCCACCCGGATCTTAGAGTTCCTGCTCTGAGCTCAGCCTCACCCTGTTTGCTCAAGGAGGGCCCAGAGCTGGTTAGTGTGCTCAGTAGGGGCCAGATGTAAGGTAGCTGCAGGCCTCCTTCCTGCAGCCATCAGGGGGACTACAGAGCTTGGCACCAAAAGCAGCTGAGCCAGTCTGGGGACGAAGAAAGGGTCCTCCAAAAACAGACCTACATTTGACTAAGGAGAAGGAATCCACACCTGGAGGAGACTCTCCATCCCATTTGTGCCATTCCGGTGCCTCAGTCTCCCAGACCTGTTCGATGGGGATGCTCATAGTTCCCATTCCAGAGGAAGGCTGCATAGATCAGGGAACGCCTTTTGTTTGCCACTCAGCCATGATGACCCAAGTTTGAACCACCAGCACCCACATAGCCTATGACTGTGGGCATGAATGTAGCCACAGTGCTGGGTGGCAGGAGTTGGGGTTGGAGTGGGGTGATGGGCAGACTCCTGGAGCTCTCTGGCTACTCTAGTTGAATGAATGAGACCCGGGGTCAGCTACAGAGCCTGTCTCAAAAGATAAGGTGGAAAGTAATGAAGGAAGATACACAACATTGGCTTCTGCCTTCCACTTGTGTGAGTGTGCGCGCACGCTGGCTGGCTCACGTGCATGTGTGTGTGCATATACTTTGGAAGAAAGAAAGACGTGGGGAAAAGGAGGAAGTAAGAGTCAAAGTCCCTTGGCTCCCCAGCTCACTCTGTCCCCTCCAGCCCCCAATAAGTGTTGCCAGCCAGCAGCCACAGTCAACCGGTTCACCTGAAAGAGAGGCTGGGAATGGAAGAGGGACAGGAGGGTGGGAAGAGATGAAGCCAGGACAAAGGTTTCTGATCGAGGCTCAGTGCTTTAATGTTCCACTTTCAATTTAAAGGGGAAGCCCACCCCCACCCCCAGAGTTGTGTCTGCTTCATCCTGGAGGCTGGGTGAGGGGAATCCATCCTTAATCGAGGGCCAAGGGCTGGAGGTGTCTCCAGGCAAGCTCAGCAGGCAGTCTATTCTCCTCAGCTCCTGTAGCAGACTGAGGGTCCGCCAAGGCGGTTAACACCTGAATCCTATTGTTTTGGTCTGCTGTGGTAAACAAGGTCTCTCAGGCCTGCAAGGCTTGGGGAAGAGCACAGTTCCCCCTTTTTAGTTTTATAAAGATGAGCAGTGCCAGCAGCTGGACGGGGCACAAGATTTCATCTGTCTAGGGTCTCAAGTGGCCGGGCGACCGTGCCTGGCTTAGGTCGGTGTCTACATTATTCCTATATTACCCGTCTTGTCTTCGAGGAAACATACATAGCAATTGATGTAGCCTCTGTCTTAGGTTTATAGGAGCTCAAGAACACTCTTACCCGTCTTTGACTGACCGGCCATCATTGGCACACTCTTTCCCATATAGACCAAAACCACAATCAGACCAAAGGACCTGTGGGCATGCACTGGATTCAATTCTTCATAGCGATGGATAACTGCCATGATGAAAGCTGAGCTTGCTGAGAGTGATCCTGTGTGAGGGCAATCAATCTGCTTAAAATACAAGGTTCAAAGGTTAAAAGCAACATGATTATCCAAGCAATGTAGAAATTAAGGTTGAAAGCAGAAATGTCCCAGCATCTAATCCAACTGTTAGTTGACAGGGATCAGACACAAGTCTGGCCACAGGTTATAGTGGGTGACGTTAAGTATTGTAAAAAAACTTACTCTCCAGTAAGAGCGGAGACTACATGTCATGTATCATCGGCTGACTGATAAGGATATAGAGCCATTTTCATCATTAGAATCATAATTATTAGGCTAAGATCTGTGTCCACTTGATGGACCAATATTTCAGGCAGCCATCAGGCTCTATTTTTCTTTTTCAGAAAAAATGCAAACTGAGTCATGACCCCAAATTAAAACAGGGTCAGGACCACTCCAAGAATTAGTTAAGGGGTCTCTCCACATGACCCTGGCAAATGAGCTGGAAGTGACTGGATGTCAGTGGCAATCTGCTGCAGATTGACCTTTAGCATCAGTTTGCAGAAAATTTAAAATAAGACAAAAGCAAGGTGTGCTTTTGGTGACCTTGGGGGGTATAATTCCCCCTTTTTAGTTTTAAAAGGCCAATTTTTCAGAGTTCCTTGCAAAACCACGGAAGAAGCATCAGTAGCTGCTCTTCCCACATTCAAGAGAGTTATTAAGATTATTTTAAAGTTTCATAATATCTCTCACAATTCCTTGTTTTTGATAATAAGGAATCTCAGTAATAAAGATAATATTAAATTGTCAAAAAACATCTCAAATGTTTAACTGTCAATAGCTTTGTCTATAATCTGATATGGAACACCAAGCATAGAAAAATAATGTGGGCAATAACTAATTATAATTTTTAGTTGCTTTTTTTGTTAAAGCAGTTGCTAGAAACTAGAAACTAGAAAGCCTATCAAGTCACATGTACATATTTTAATTTTTAATTTTTCTAAAAATTACCTGTCATAATTGACTACGACATAGTCTTCAAGGCTCAACACCATTATGAAAATTTGAGGACATGAGAACAAGCTTTTGCAATTTAACTTGCACACTTTCTAGAAATATTAAATTATTGTCTCAAAGTCGGGTGTGGTGGCGCATGCCTTTAATCCCAGCACTTGGGAGGCAGAGGCAGGCGATTTCTGAGTTCGAGGCCAGCTTGGTCTACAGAGTGAGTTCCAGGACAGCCAGGGCTACACAGAGAAACCCTGTCTCGAAAAACCAAAAAAAAAAAAAAAAAAAAAAAATTATTGTCTCAAGCTATTATTATTTTGATGATGTAAAGAATAAAATTGTTTGGCCAATTGCTTCTGTAAGTCTATAATTTGGCTGGCATATAATCTGCTCTGGCATTGCTTTGGGGTCTAGGCAATCCAATGAGCTCTTAAATGTCTATAAAGTTAAGAAACAGTGCATGTTTCTTAAATTAAGTTGTATTTGTATAAATAACTGTAAAATTTGAGAATTAGTAATATCTAAAAAGGAACAATTTTAAGCAATTACAAACTAAAACTGGCTGAGCACACAAATTGAAAGCTTGATTTTTTTAGCATTTCAAACAGTGGCTATAGCATGTAATTTAATTGTGCTAAAGCAAGGGAAAATTCAAGAAAATGAACATGTGATCTAATTACATATACTGCCTTCTCTATAGATGAGGCATCTGTAAATATAGTAAACATCTTTTCTATGGGCTGCAAGCAATTTTATAGGAAATATAAAAGCATGCATAGAGAAAAAACTTAAACAACTTGTCTTATGGATGATTATCAAATTTGCTTAAAAAGATTGCCATGTAATAAGCCAAATATCATTATTCTCCAATAACCAACTTAATTTCTATTTGGAATAAGGAATAAACATTTCATCCAAAATACTTTCAGGATTCTATCTTACAATCCTGTATTAACACTGCAAGAGTTTTATAATAGGATGTTCAAACTTTACTTGCAGATGAAGAAAGATGAATCCACATTAATGGTTTCTTTGCCAAAGGGCTGTTGTGAGCACATGAGTAGCAATAACTCAAAAAGCCAACAATTGATTATAGTCTCTATATAATGTATCTGTTGATAACTAACAGCTTACTCTATTTTCTACAAAGCTATCTATCTCTCATCAGTTAATTGTCGAGGGGAATTAGGATTTGCATCCCCCTTGAAAATATCAAATAGAGGTTTAAGTTCTCCTATGGTAAGCTTAAGATGAGGTTTTAGCCAATTAATATCTCTTAACAACTTTGAGAATCAATAAAAGTAAAAAAAAAAAATTTTTTGTATGTACACCTGCAAGCCATACGAGGGCGCTAGATCCCATCACAAATAGTTTTGAGCCACCATGTGGTTGCTGGGACTTGAACTCTAGTATTTTTAGTTGAGAGTCTAGCCTTTATTGGCTAAGCCATCTCTCTAGCCCCAACTATCTATTTTTATTGGAATTTTCTGTGCCACAATGTTTAAAATATAACTGAGGTCTCAAATATTGAAAAGATATTGTCTTTGAATCTTTTTTGGAGTAACAAGCACTCCAATATTTTAAAGCACTCCAATATTTTTGCTCTTTGTATTAGAGCAAAAGCTTGCAGAAAAACTTTTTTGAGAGATCAGCTGATAAAATACACAATAAATAATATATATTGAAAGATTTAGCCGGCGTGTGGTGCACGCTTTAATCCAGCACTTGGGAGCAGAGGCAGGCGGATTTCTGAGTTCTAGGCCACCTGGTCTACAGAGTGAATTCCAGGCAGCCCAAGATACACAGAGAAACCCTGTCTCAAAAAACAAAAAAAAAAAAAAAAAAAAAAAAAAAGAAAGAAAGATTTAAATGTTTAACCTTTTGTATTAAAGCAACAACAAAAATTTTTATATAATTAATATTTTGAGGCAAACCTTTCTAATGATAGCACTTCATCTGCTTTCAAAAATTACAAGCAAATTCACTTAGTATAAACCTCTCTCACTTTACAGGATGTAAAGGAAGTTAGGCTGTAATGCCCCAATTAGTTTCATAAATCTTAAACTTGAACTTTGTTTTGGATTAATTGAATAACCAATTTTCTTTAACTGAGTATCAGATAAAGGTCAAGCTGAAGGCAATCTTGTCCTCTAATAATTGTTACATCAGCTTCCGTGTCTATCAATCCTCAAAACTTTTTAAATTATTAATTTAAGATTAGGTCTCTTGCTAGTAATAGATTGGACCCAATACACATCAGTGGAACCAAAGCCAACCTGTCTTAACACTCTCTACAACTTTAAGGAATCGAATGCAAAGGAACTAAAATCAATTGAAGCAATCCTTTTTCCAGCGGGTATAGTTATAATGCCATGGAGGGAAGCAAGCATAATTTTAATTTTATCAGCTAATTATCTATAACTCTTGGCCCTTAAACTCTCATGAATTTTGGCCCTGAGGCTAAGACCTTCTCCCCCAAGGAACAAGCAAGGCCATTAACAAATTCTGGAAAACACCTTTTCAGAGGTTGGTTAGGACAAAAGGAATGTCTCACCCAAGCTTCTGTTGGACCCAGTCTGCATTGTCTTAATTTAAATGTAAATGTTCTTAACCTCAGCCTGTTTTCCTAGGCCAGGTGCAAAGATTATCTTTTTTTTTTTTTTTTGTAGGCCTGCACTGTATCATAGCTGTTTGAAATATTTTTATTTAACTTTATTTGCTCTATTTTCTTTTTTATAAACATGGGCAAATTAAAAAATCTCAAACTCACAATTGAACTGCCAACTGCAGCCAATGGAATACTGGCTGTTTAACTATATTTTTAAGTCTCTTTTGCAACATTAGAGTAAAACCATAATTTTGAGAAATAAAACCAATGTTTTAACAATGTAAACAATCTATTTTCTCTAAAATCAACACCAAGTAGATTATCTTTATGTTACAAAGTTTTGCTGCCAATTCTTATATATGAATGCATGATAGTGCAGCTTTTAATAGCTCATTAAAGAGACATTGTTTTTAAATCTTATCTTTTATACATCTGGTTTCTGAATGACTCCAACCCTGAGTTACCAGTTTTAAGCCAACTTTCTGCTACCAAGGTTGCAAATTTCTAATCACACCCAATAACTTATAAGCCAATAAATTATATGTTATTATTTAAAACGTGCAGGCAGCTTGGAACAGAGGACGCCAGGGCAGAGGGTTGCACGAAGAGGAGTTTATTTAGGGCAGAGGGGGAGAGAGAGAGAGAGAGGTGGCCAGCCATGACCACGTGGAGGGGGAAGGGAAGGGGAGAGGGGAACCTGCAGGCACGGGTCACCGGAGCAAGAGAGGAGGGGCCAGACAGCCCCTTTTATAATAGTGGGCAGGGCTACCTGGCTGTTGCCAGTAGCTGTGGGGAGGAGCATACCTGGCTGTTGCCTGGTAACTGTGGAGGTGGAGTTTGACAGAATGCTAACACTATAACCAAGACATGTAGAACATATTTATACTTTTAAAACCAATTAGAAACAACAATAAAGTGGCTACACGTCTTATATATCTAGACCAAACAAAAGTTCTCGCCTTTTCTAGCTGTAATTTCAAGAGAAAGGGCACCTTGTCACAGAGATTTTTCTAGGACAAACAACTCTCAGCTTCCTTACATTAATCCAAAAAACTGCTGGTCTCTTTAAGAGCAGCTTATGCTGACAATCAATTCCTGGAAAAGCTTCTCCAGCTCAGCTCGACTCTTAGCTACAGTACAGGTAACTCATCTGTGCACATTAAGACTACTTTTAAAACCAAGTTAAACTATATCAAGGGTTGGATCAAGCAGTTTTAATCATTTTTGTGTTTTGAACATGCAACATAGAACAAACATTTAGACAATGAAACAAAAAAACAAACAATTGACACAGGTGGACATTGGCCCACCAAGGACAACAGACAAAGAAAGACCTCTAGGAGCCAAAGAGAAACTCAGGACATCGCCTGAATTTCCTTCTGTTCCTACGAGAGCTATGAAGCAGCCTTTTCATTCTTATTTTGGTGACACAGCCCAGAGAGAGGACAACTGCTTTTCTGAAACCCCTTCTTTCTCTCTCTCATATCCAAGATCTAACTCTTCATCTCTCTCTTTAGGAGATGTAGCAGGCAGCTATTGATAACACCTCAGTGCCCTGCTTTCTTAGTTTTCCAGTTCCTTTCTAACCCTACTCTTCCCGCCTGGAGCAGCTCTTAGGCTGCAGGCAATGCCTGTTTAGAATTCTCCTGACCTGTAATTCGCTGTCACCTCCTAGGCAAAAATCGGCATCGGGTCAACACCTAGACCGTATCCCCTTAAACTACAGGACCTCAGCTCCTGTAGCAGACTGTGGGTCTGCCAAGGTAGTTAACACCTGAGTCCTATTGTTTTGGTCTGCTGTGATAAACAAGGTCTCTCAGACCTGCAAGGCTGGGGGAAGGGCACAAATAAGATCAAGTTCATTTTTCTTCCCCTCTCTATCTCTTCCAACAGAAAAGTCTGGCTGCCTGGGTCAAAGGCAAGGAGATCCTGGAACCCTCAGATGAAGTGATTTTTGTTTCCCATTCTAGGTCCAATCCGTCAGGCCAGAGAGCCTTCTGTTTGTGTCTACCTTGGATGGAAGTCTCCATGCACTGAACAAGCAGACAGGGGACTTGAAGTGGACAGTGAAGGACGGTAAGCAAGGAACACCTATCTCTCCTTAGGTCTCTCAGTGGCACGGAGTGGTCATTCACCTTGGCATAGGATAGGAACAAGAGCCCTAAAGGGCTGGAGAGCTGGCTCAGTTGGTAAAGTGTTTGCCAACAGGAACGAGGACCTGAGTTTGGGTTGCCAGCACCCACATAAAACAAAAGCAAAACAACAACCACAGTGTGTTTCTGGACCACAGCCCTGGGAAGACAGAGACAAGAAGATTCTTGGGACTTCCAAGCCAGCCAGCCTAACCAAATCAGTTCAGTGGGAGACTGTCTCAAAGAAAAGAATGGAAAGCAAGTGAGGAAGATGACCATTACACACACACACACACACACACACACACACACACTAGGATCCAGCAAGGCAGTGTCCATAGGCATCTTCATTTACCAGCTGTGTGGACTGGGGAAAATTACTTCAGCTCTCTGAGGCTCAATGGCTTCGCCTTCAAACCACAAACTTGGGCAAAGCAGAATGACAGAGACTGCGTGCAGAGCCTTTGCTACTTGCTAGGCTCTGCATCTGGCACAGAGTAAACACTTGGTGAGTTTGAGCTATGCTTTACAACAGAGTCAAAAAGAAATTCTCTGATTTCATGTCTTTCCCTGCAGATCCCATCATCCAGGGACCCATGTATGTTACAGAGTAAGTGAACTGGGGCCTCTTATGGAAACAGTGACTCGGGAGCCATAGTTGTGTGAGGGTTTGGGGCCGGGCATATGTTAGAAGTTAGGAAGACCTCAACTGATGTGGAAAGGACTCCTGCTGCTCCAAGGTGCCTCCCACAAGGATGGGCTCTGCCAGGTAAGAAGGTGTAGGGAAAAAAACCTTCAGGAAACCATGGCTGTTGCCAGCCAGAAGCCACAGTCAACCGGGTTCACCTGAAAGAGAGGCTGGAAATGGAAGAGGGACAGGAGGGTGGGAAGAGATGAAGCCAGGACAAAGGTTTCTGATCGAGGCTCAATGCTTTAATGTTCCACTTTCAATTTAAAGGGGAAGCCCACCCCCACCCCCAGAGTTGTGTCTGCTTCATCCTGGAGGCTGGGTGAGGGGAATCCATCCGTAATCGCGGCCGGAGGTGTCTGCAGACTATGCACCTAGCTTTCCCTATGTCCCTCTCTGCTCCACAGAATGGCCTTTCTCTCTGACCCAGCTGATGGCAGTCTGTACATCTTGGGAACCCAGAAACAACAGGGGCTGATGGTATGTTTCTTCTCATTGCCTGGGATGGGTTGGGGCAGGAATCCACCAGCAGAGAGCCAATTGGTGAAAGGACAGTGTCAGAGTGATGCCTTTTGAAGCCGTAAGGCAAGGCTCTAAACACTGTAAAGGGTTGACTGTAGCGGCAAGTCTGGCTGTGTCCACAGAGCAGAATGTCAGAGCTCTGGGTATATCATTAGGGCATCTTCAGAACTCTAGGGACATTAAGGTGAAAACTGTATTGGTTAGCTTTTGCCAAATAACATATCACTCACAAATTCAAAAGACATAAAAACCAAAAAAAAAAAAAAAAAAAACCCTCATAAATAGTCTGGGTGCATTTGGTTCTGATTAGTTCTACTAATCTGAGTTTGCACATTCGTGGGCAAGTCAGCTGGATGGCTCTAGTTCTGAAAGTTGATGGTTTATGTTTGTTCATCTCGCTCTGTGCCCCTGTTAAAACCCATAGGAAACCTGAATACAGGAGACTCACTTACATAATACAGATTCGGGTCTGACAGAAAGAGAGAGAGAGACAGAGACAGAGAGAGAGAGAGAGAGAGAGAGAGAGAGAGAGAGAGAGAGAGAGAGAGAATGGACAAACGAGGGCAGAGTGCAGAGGGCAGAGCCACACTCACCACCAACACTGAGTCCAAACAGCTCCTCAATCTGCTGAGTCTTTTGTAACCACTGAATTTTAAAGCTTGTGAGTGGTGGGTGTGAGTGGTCTATATGGGTGTGTCCATTGTGTTTATGTGCATGTGTGTATACATTTATGTGTGTCTGTGTTTATGTGGGGTGTGTATGTGCCTCTGTGTGTCCTTACATGTATAATGTGTATGTGTGTGTGTGTGTGTGTGTGTTGTATATTTATTTGAAGGAGTTCATCAGGTGGAATCAGTGAATCGTTTGGAGTCTTGGCACACAGTGTGAGATCTTCTGCAGTTCTTTAAGAGGCTCATAGGAAAACTGGCTGAGGTGCTGGCTCTGAAGTTGGTCTACCTGAGTGCCATGAGCTGACTTACTTATCCTTTCTGAGCTCCAATTTCCTTTCCCAGGAAGTGGGAAGACAGGTGCCCAGTGACTAGGTTTCTCTAGGCTGACCTTGGGAGAGTGTGGCACACTGTGTGCTGCGCATGCTTCTTCTCTTACACATTCTTGGACCTTTTCCCTCTCAGAAGCTGCCATTCACCATCCCAGAGCTGGTTCACGCCTCTCCCTGTCGCAGCTCGGATGGTGTCTTCTACACTGGTGAGTATCTCTGCAGCCTGTGGGGGCTAACTCCAGCTAGTCAGAAGGGGGGCCTAGGTCCTGTCAGGAACAAAAGGGCACACACACCTCCTCCCACACCATCTTGAAAGTTGGCACACCACACCTTCCTCCTCCACAGGCCGGAAGCAGGATGCCTGGTTTGTGGTGGACCCTGAGACAGGGGAGACTCAGATGACACTGACCACAGAAGGCCTCTCTACTCCTCAACTCTACATTGGCCGAACACGTAAGTCAGATGTTCCCTATACTTGAGAAGAAGCCCCCTCTTTTTCTTTGTCCAGGCTTGACAGTTGCTATCTAAATTGAAATCAGGCTTGCCAGTCAATCCAACAATCATTAATAAACATTTTTACTGAGCACTGACCAAGGAGCTAGAGGTCTAGTGGTGAGCTTGGTCATCAGGCCTACAATTCAAGTGCTTGAGAAGTCTCCAGTCCTACAAGAGGGACAGTCTCTGGAGTCAAGTTTGGGAAGTACTATATGACCATCCTCCTCCTTACTTGTGACACACAGAGTACACGGTCTCCATGCATGACCCACGGACGCCAGCCCTGCGCTGGAACACAACCTACCGACGCTACTCAGCACCCCCCATGGATGGCTCACCTGGGAAATGTGAGTATCACCTTTCTCAGCCTTAACTTGGAACAAAGTCCCCAACCTAGGAAGCCCTGAGTGACATCAGGACCAAGTACTACTACATATTGATCTACTGATATGCTGTCCCCTCACGTGATAAATGACAGTCTGACAGATGACCTGGGATGACTCTGATGATCATATAGCCTGAGCAATATATCTGAACTTCTTCATGCCCCAAATGATCCCAGTCAGGTAGCCAGAGGTGATGCCTTGCATCTTAAGGGATTCCCCAAACAACCTCCCCAATACCTTGCACAATCCCATCAAGTCGTAACTGATCTCAGCATGGTGGTCGACTCTTGCAAATGACCTTGTATGACTCCCCAGTATCACTATTATACCTATGCTACTCAACTTTCTGAGGAACTTCCCAGGTGCTCCTAACTGACCCCTCAAATCTTGACTTTGTCATTCCTCATGGGGCACTATGCAGGTAACTGTGACACATGACTGACCCCGCCAAGGTCCTAACTGACCCCTTCATATTCCAAGTGCTTCCCAAAGGACCCACCAGGCTCTGAGCCACTCTACTTGACCTTAATGAACATCAGTCTGACCATGTCTGTGATTGACAACCTGCATCCTAAAATCTCTCCCTCAAATGACCTCTCATCTTAAATGACCCAGACATACACATGAGTTAACTTTGGACGGCCCTAACCAATCCCTTTCTGTTTGAAACAAACTCAGGGTGATCTTCCTATGTCCCAGTACCCTCCATGACCTTTGCACACATAAATAAGCCCCCACTCCAGCTGCTTTCTGATGGGTTCCATGAGATCTCTTTGACATCTCCCCAGCTGTCTTTCTCGGTAGACATGAGCCACCTGACATCCTGTGGGATGGGCCTGCTTCTCACTGTGGATCCAGAAAATGGAATTGTGCTGTGGACACAGGACCTGGGTGTGCCTGTGACAGGGATCTACACATGGCATCATGATGGTCTGCGCCAGCTGCCCCATCTTACACTGGCTCGGGACACCCTACATTTCCTTGCCCTCCGCTGGGGCCACATCCGTCTTCCTGCCTCCAGCTCTCAGGACACAGCCACCCAGTTCTCTTCTTTAGACACCCAGCTTTTGTAAGTGTCAATCTATAGAGCCAGGGGAGGGAGTTCCTGGAGGTGTCACAGCCCCAGTGGAATAGCCAATCATAATGACCCACCAACACAGCTGAATTAGGTGTCAAGAAAGTGTCCCTAGGACTCCTGGATATTCAATATTTAGCAGTGATTCAGTTCTGGGAGGGTCCTCTGGGTCCCATCCTGTTTTGGTCTGTAGATGCTATACCAAACTGATTGTTCAATACTTTAAGGGCTACCCTTTCTTATGCCATTCCAAGACACAGAGTAGAAAAGTCAGAAATTGTCCATGTGTTCCATTTGCTCCACAAAAGCTAACTGGGCATTTATTGTATGCCAGTCATTTACTAGGCTCTGAGAGTTCAGCAGAGTTGGTGTTCCTGCCAACTGGAAACTCAGAGTCTAGTGTGGGAGCAGACATATAAAAGACAACCACAACACAGTGAAATAAGGGTAAAGAGACCTCCTGAATAACTCAGAATGAATTTAGAAAAAAGATGACACTGTGGGGCTGGGCATGGTGATTCTCTCCTCTCTCTCTCTCTCTCTCTCACACACACACACACACACACACACAGAGAGAAGAGAGAGAGAGAGAGAGAGAGAGAGAGAGAGAGAGAGGAGAGGGGGGTGAAGGGAGGCAGCTCTAGCTGATCTCAAACTCACAGAGATCTACCTGCCACTGGCTCCAGGGGGCTGGGATTAAAGGTGTGCACCACCACTTGGTGAAAACTGAGTTCTTATTGAGGTCTGGACCAGATGTGGTGGTGCAAATCTATACTCCCAGTACGCAGGATGCTGCTGGCAGAGCATCATGAATTTGAGGCTACCCTGGACTACATAATAAGAACTCCCCATCTTTAAAAAAAAGAAAAAAGTGAGGCATACTTTGAGAAAATCTTGTAATAGATTTTATACCAGTTAGTTTTTCTACGAAACAAACTGTTACAACTCTTGTAGCTTAAAAAAAAAAAAGATACTTGCTATTTTTCACGATTCTGTGGGTCTTCCAGGTACAGTTTTGTTTTGTCATTGTTTGATTGTTTTTTTCTTTCTCTGAAATCATCCAGTGACTTGGTGGAGGCAATGATCCAGGATAGTGTCACTTACCTATCCAGTAGTTGGTGGGCCATTTGGCTGAGGAGATGTCAAATAAAATGTTTCATTTATATACCGTAAGGTCTTTCATCCTGTGTGGGAGAGTGGGCTTCCTTACCTGGTAGTCTCAGGGCTTCAGATAACAGGACTAAAGGGTAACTCCCAATGCTCAAGAATCATTCTAGTCTATGTTTGTAGCATATGTGTCTCATTGACTAAAGCAAGTAACATGGTCAATTCCAGAGTCAATATGGAAGAAAATACAAAGGACACAGGTAGATCAATGCTGAAGCTACCCACCAGCATTACTCAATCTTCTCTTTCCCTTCCCTTTAGGATGACACTGTATGTGGGGAAAGAAGAGGCTGGTTTCTATGTCTCTAAAGCACTGGTCCATGCTGGGGTGGCCCTCGTGGTGAGAAGGGGATCTATGAGTGGGCTGCAAAGAGGGATAGCGCGGGAAAGGAGCTTCTTGTACATGTGACTCTCCATCTTCCGCCATAGCCCCGTGGACTGACCCTGGCACCCATGGATGGCCCCACAACAGATGAGGTAACACTTCAAGTCTCAGGGGAGCGAGAAGGCTCACCCAGCACTGCTGTCAGATACCCCTCAGGCAGCATTGCCCTCCCCAGCCAGTGGCTACTCATTGGTGAGGTCCCCTGACTTAAATTTGAAGTAGATGAAGATAAAAGACTCATAAACCCAATTTCTGAACTTAAATATGCACCCTCAACACTCTGGCTTTTATTCTTGACACTTAGGATACCATGAACCTCCTCCAGTCCTACACACCACCATGCTGAGGGTTCATCCCACCCCAGGGAAAGATTCTGCTGAGACAAGAGCCTCAGAGGACCATCATGCTCCAGCTCTCTTCTTCGAGGTCAGTACTGGGATGGCAGGGCTGCGGGTGGATCGAGAAGACATGCATGCAGCCCGTACCTCTTCTCCAGTCAGTCTCATAGAAGTTACCAGAAAGCATTTTGTTGCTGCTACTATCAGGCATGTTTAAAATGTCAAAATGATATCGGCTTCCTAAATCACAAAGCATACGTCCCAGATTCTTTTCCCTTACTCTTCAGTGTAAACATTGTAAAATATTCATCAAGTGAGAAATTGAAAACAGAAAAAACTATAAAGCCCCGCTCTCCCGGGAGAAATTGGAGAAGCACTAGTAAGTAGCTCAAGGTTAGAAGAAGCAATAATTTTCAAATTACCTGGGAGTTCACTCCAGTCACACCAAATTCCTAATCTCCAGAGATGAACCTCATAGTTTCAAGCCTCGAGGTTGTGAATTTTAATGACATTCAAAGAGACACTGGTCTTCAGTTAGGTTTGTTAAACTCTCCTGAGTGTCATGATGTTTCAGAACCATGGACAGCACCAAGAGCCCATCCTATAGCCCCTCCCTACCCCTTCAGCTAAGCCCTGCCCTGGACCCAGTGATGAAGATGTGGGGGTTTCACACAGGAGGAAGCTTTTACCACAAGTGAAACCTGCTTTGTTCCTAGCTCCTAAACCTGAGGAGGGAGGATTCAGAACTACATCCTGAAGAGAAAGCTTCAGACTCTTATCCAGGGCTGGAATCTCAAGACCTGCTAGCAGCTAGCTTCACTGCCATCCTCCTGGGAGCCTGGGTCCTCTACCTGATGAGGCAGGTAAGTCCAACATGCTGACATTGTTCATTTTAGAGTCTTCCTAGAGAGAACTCTGCTTCTCGCTTGCCTGACCCCAGCTGCCTCTACCTTCCTCCTAGGAGCCCCTGCTCCTGTCTGTGCTCTGTGAGTCCAGGCCCTATTGTGAACCCAGCTCTAGCAAGGTGTGGGGTCCATCAGGAGGAAGGCTGGTATCCACTAAAGCCCATATGTTACAGCAGCAGCAGAGTCTTTCAGCACCTGCAGGCCCTCCTGACCTCTCACAGGATGCTCAGACACAGCCTTCAAGGGACATCCTGCAGGACCAGAGATTTCAAAACCCCTCAGAGCCAACACAGCCAGCTCATGACCCTGAAGGTAAACTTGAGTCAACAAAATTGGGGGGTCAAAAGTAGAGAAAAAGGAAAGGTGACTATGATTTAATTTCAAAGTCGAATTGTCAGAAACCACAGATGGTGGGACCAATCAATAAGGGACAGTCTCCTTGAGTGTCTTTTTTTTATCATTTTATTGCTATTTTTCAGGGTCTCTGGTTGTAGATAGAACTGTGGTCAGCTAGCTTTTGAAGAGTTGCCTTTGCACATCTGTTTTCTCACTGATCCAATAGGAGTACAAACTCCCACCTCATGGCATCACCGCACTGTGATCATTCCTACCGTCATTATTAGCAAGTTGGAGACATACCTAAGTTATGAGAATGCATGCCTAGTATGCATGGAGCCGTGGGGTTGAGCCTTAGCACTCATAAACCAGTCCATGGTGGTACTCACATAGAATCCCAGCACTCAGGAAATGAAGGAAGGAGGATCACAAGTTCAAGGCCAGCCTGGGATATGTGTCTTTAAAAAAATCATACCTAGGTGATATTACTAATTGTTTTAAAATAATGTTTTTGGTATGGTAGCAGTAAATTATCTAGGTGTGGTTTTGATTTTGTTTTAATGTTCTTCTCAATGTTTCTTGTTTTAATCCTTACCTTGAACCTTCAAAGACCCACTGGTGTCTACTCAGTGCTTAGAGGGTATGGCCTGTGCATCTATTGGCCACTCTAGTCTTGTGCTCTTTGGCTCTGAGCCAGACTGGTGTCTTTTGTGAGCTGTATCTCCAATTGTTGATTTCCCTACTTCCTCAGGTCAAATTCCCAGCAGCTGTCCACTTATTTAAGCTGATGTCTGCTTGCTGCCTGACTCTTGGCTTATGGCTCCAGTATTCACTCATGTCCTCCTCTTCCTTGGGTTTCAGCCCCTCCTCAGAGGAAAGTTCTCTGAGCTACATCTTGAGGTTATGGGGACATTTCTTAAAGGGCTCCACAGCAGGGTCACCCTAGCCCTGACATGCAGTTCTTGTCATTCATTAACTGAGTCCAAGTAAATACTCATTCTATTGTACCCCAAAACCCATTTCCCTGGACCACAAGACTCTGGAGTGGAGTCTACATGTCTTTCTGCAGACAAGACTCTATTTTCCCAGGTCTATTCTTGCTTGTGTGTGTGTGTGCACCTGCCCATGGCATCTGGTTGTCTTTCTGCAGACAAGACTCTGTGTTTTCTCAGGGCTGTTCTTGCTGTATGTGTGTTGTGTGTGTGTGTGTGTGTGTGTGTGTGTATGTGTGCACCTGCTTGTGGCATCTGGTTGTCTTTCTATAGATAAGACTCTGTGTTTTAGCAGGACGGTGGTGGCGCACACCTTTAATCCCAGCATTTGGGAGGCAGAGGCAGGTGGATTTCTGAGTTCAAGGCCAGCCTGGTCTACAGAGTGAGTTCCAGGACAGCCAGGGCTACACAGAGAAACCTTGTCTCGAAAAAACCAAAAAAAAAAAAAAGACTCTGTGTTTTCCCAGGGCTGTTCTTACTAGTGTGTGTGTGTGTGTGTGTGTGTGTGTTTGTGTGTGCACGTGCACCTGCTCGTGGCATCTGGTTGTCTTTCTACAGATAAGACTGTGTTTTCCCACGGCTGTTCTTGCTTGTGTGTGTGTGTAGTGTGTATGTGTGTGTGTGTGCACGCGCGTGCACGCACATGCACACATGCACGAACGCCCAGGGATCAACCTCTCTCAGCCTCCTCAGTGCTGGGATTACACGGCCCAGCTTCTCTCTTTTTTTCTTTTTTTCCTTTTTTCCGAGACAAGATTTCTCTGTGTAGTCCTGGCTGTCTTGGAACTCACTCTGTAGAGCAGGCTGGCCTTGAACTCAGAAATCTGCCAGCCTCTGCCTCCCTCCCAAGTGCTGGGATTAAAGGCGTGCGGCACCACCACCGGGCCTCTGCCCAGCTTCTCACATGGATGCTAGGCTCTAACTCAGTTCTCATAGCAAGGCAGGCACTTTATTGACTGAGGCATCTCCCTAGTCCCAACCTTACCCATCTTAATTGCACGCCAAGGCTGTGCTGTGCTGTAGGGGTGGACTGAAAAAGCCAGCATCGCCCTTACTCACTATTCCTGTGCTCACTCTCATCACACTTCTGTCTACTTGAATTCATCTTTTTATTTAAAGCAATTCAATGTCAATGAAAAGAAGTGTTACAAGTGTTAGAGGAGACTGCAAACTGTAGAGAGAAGGGAAAACGTCAGGGAGCAGAGTGTGCTCAAAGCGGAGCCACATGGCTATTATCACCCGCTCCCTCCTCCGTGTATCTACTCCTCGGCCCTCACACTGATAAGAGGTGCCGTCACTGTCACCCCTGAGGCACTTGCCTAGACACACCAATGGCAGCACCAGCCACTGCAACACACCCAGCACAGAAGGGCGGAGTCTGGGGAATGGTCAAGATGGCGGGTGGGTCTGGACTAGAGCCAGCAGAGGCAGGCAGGAAGGATGACTGTGGGCAGAGATCACTAAGAGGACAATATCTTCTTTCCCTGTAGCTGGACAGCCCACTGTGGTGGGGAAGATTTCCTTCAACCCCAAGGATGTGCTGGGCCGTGGGGCAGGAGGAACTTTTGTTTTCCGGTGAGTGGCAGGTAGAGCCCAGGCCACAGCTCTGTCACTTGCAGTCCTTTTGACAACAACCAAAGGACAGACATCCTTCCAAACTCCCAGATGTGGGGATAGGTCCCAAGTCTTTTCCTTATCTGCTTTCTCTGAACCCCCACCCCCACCCCTGAACCACCTCTCAGAGGACAGTTTGAGGGACGTGCAGTAGCTGTGAAGAGGCTCCTCCGCGAGTGCTTCAGCTTGGTTCAGCGAGAGGTGCAGCTGCTGCAAGAGTCTGACAGGCACCCCAATGTGCTCCGCTACTTCTGCACTGAGCGTGGTCCCCAGTTCCACTACATTGCCTTGGAGCTCTGCCAGGCCTCCTTGCAAGAGGTGAGATGGGAGCCCAGGGAGGTAGGGAGGGGGAGGCCTTGGGCCGGAGAGTGACATTTTGCCACTCCCTCATTTTAGTATGTGGAGAGTCCAGACCAAGACCGCTGGGGCCTGGAGCCCACCACAGTGCTGCAGCAGATGATGTCTGGCCTGGCCCACCTACATTCCTTACACATAGGTACCCTGTATTGCTTCCAGCCCTTAGCCCCCTGCTCTTCCATATTGGCCATCACTCACTCTCTCCACTCCCTTCCTGTATGTAGTACACCGTGACCTCAAGCCGGGCAACATTCTCATGGCTGGGCCTGACAGCCAGGGCCAAGGCAGAGTGGTCATCTCAGACTTCGGGCTCTGCAAGAAACTACCTGCTGGCCGTTGTAGCTTCAGTCTCCATTCTGGTATTCCTGGTCACAGAAGGCTGGATGGCACCAGAGCTCCTGCAACTGCCCCCAGACAGCCCAGTGAGTCTGCCCACTAGTCACTGGCTTCCTCTATGCCCTACCTCTTCTCTGAAAGAGACCCCAGGGAATAATCTCCTCCCTCTTCCCAAGGCAGTCTCCATCAGGGTCTGCTCTGTAGCTAAGATATTAGGCAATGTCTGAAGACATTTTGGCTGGCTTGCCATGGGAAAAAAGCACCTCTGACATTCTGTGAGGCCAGGGGTGCTGCTAGACATGCCACAATACACAGGGGACCATCCGCTCCTGACAGTTACATGTCAGTACCACTGTCTTAGTTAGGGTTTCCATTAGTGTGAAGAGTATCATGACCAAGGTAACTCTATAAACATTTAACTGGGACTGCTTTATAGTTTCAGAGGTTTGGTCCATTATCATCATGGTGGGAAGCATGGTAGAGTGCAGACAGACATGGTGCTGGAGGAGCCAAGAGTTCTACACCTTGATCCAAAGGCAGTCAGGAGACTGTCTTCCAAAGGCAGCCAAGAGGAAGGTCTGGTTCCACACTGGGGGAAAGCTTGAGCCTTAAGAGACCTCAAAGCCCGCCGATGGCGGTGGTGGCGCACGCCTTTAATCCCAGCACTTGGGAGGCAGAGGCAGGTGGATTTCTGAGTTCGAGGCCAGCCTGGTCTACAGAGTGAGTTCCAGGACAGCTAGGGCTATCAGAGAAACCCTGTCTTGAAAAACCAAAAAAAAAAGAGAGACCTCAAAGCCAACTCCCTCAGTGACACACCTACTTCAGTAGACCACACTTCCCAACAGTGCCACTCCCCATGGGCTAAGCATCCAAACATATGAGTCTAAAAGGGCCAACCCTATTCAAACCATCACAACCACCCAAGTTGAAAAACCATGACCAAAAAATGACCTTGTTGACACAGGTCTTGCTACCTAGCCTAGGCCAGCCTTGAACTCTCAACTTTCCCACTTCAGCCTCCTGTGATTAAAACATCATACCTGGTTTAGAAAATGTTTAACCTTCACTATGCTTTACAAGCACTAAGGAACTCAGACGTGTAAGAGCTGGGCGCAGTGGCCTGTAATTGAAGCACTCAGGAAGCTGAGGCAGGAGGACCCTGAGTTCAAGCTACATAGAAAAAAGAAGATGCTGGCTCTTACCTGTCCTGACCTAATCACTGATGTAGGACCAATACCAGTGTAGACTAAGTATCCTAACACTGGGAAATACACTCCCACCCCCAACCCTCCACACACACCTTGGATTACCAAATGCACTTGGAAAAAATTCAGCTCTACCATCCTGGCAGTCTCCTGGTGACAATCAGTGGTGGTCAGGTCACCAGTTTTCACTCTGATCCTGTGTGTGTGTGGCCACCCTCACTCAGTTTCACTACCTGTATCTGTCTACAAGAAGGAAAACCAGGACCAAAAGTTCAGCATAGGCAAAGAAACCATCTTTTGAGTTCTGGTCTCAACAACCTCTGACCCCCGCTCCCCACTGCTCTACAGGTCCAGAGGGACTTTAGCAAGCCCCACTTCCTCCTTCTCACGCCCATTCTCTGGCCCCCAGACCAGCGCTGTGGATATCTTCTCTGCCGGCTGCGTATTTTATTACGTGCTTTCGGGTGGCAGCCACCCCTTTGGAGAGAGTCTCTACCGCCAGGCCAACATCCTCTCAGGGGATCCCTGTCTGGCTCAGCTGCAGGAAGAGACCCATGGTGAGTGAGAGCCAGACAGGACCAGCAAAGATGAGAGGAAGGAGGCATGAGACCAAGGATATATAACCCATCCTTTCTTCTGCCCTCCAGACAAGATTGTGGCATTGGACTTAGTGAAAGCCATGCTGAACCTGCTTCCCCAGGATCGTCCCTCGGCAGGATGGGTACTGGCTCACCCCCTCTTTTGGAGCAGAGCTAAGGAGCTCCAGTTCTTCCAGGTCAGATGGTCTTGGGAAGGGGCCCCCCAAAGCTTTAAGTTTGGTTTCTATCTTAGTTACTGTTCTATTGCCGTGAGGAGACACCATGACCAAGGCAACTCTTATAAAGGGAACATTTAATTGGGGACTTGCTTACAGTTTCAGATTATCTTCTTGGTGTTGTGGTGGAAGGCAGGCATGGTGGGTGCTACAGTAGGAGCTGAGAACTCACATCTGATCCATAGTTTCAGACCAAGAACGGAACACTGGGCCTGGTATGGGCTTTTGAAACCTCTATGCCCACACCTAGTGACACGTGTACTCTAATAAGACCACACCTAATTCTTCCCAAACATTTCCACTAACTGGGGACCAGACTCTCAAACCACAGGCCAACTCCAAACCACGAGGCCACTCTCATTCAAACCATCACAGGTCCTGAACAAGAAAAGGGAAATCAGAGTGGCTAAGGGAAAACAGAGCCTTGTCACCTCGGCCCCTGGGATCTGTGCATTTGCTCTGTCCCTATATGGAAATACAGTCCACTCTCATCTGCAGTCATTCATGCTGTGACGTCAATATAGATAATCCTTTCTTGTGTGACCTTGGGCAAGGGACTACACCTGAGCTACAGGCTACCTGTAGAACAGAAGTAACAACAATGCTTCCTTCAAGGTGGGTGGGTGGGGGCACTGAGGTAGGGCATAGGGAAGCCATACTATCCGGGAGGCAACAGCCCTTGCCATCCTAAGATATTTTGCTACTCCAGCATTAGCCACCTGACACAGTCCTGGCCCTGAGGTCTCTCTGATAATGGCCACAAGGCTCAGGCGCTCTGTGGGGTCCTAGGATGTCAGCGACTGGTTGGAGAAGGAACCAGAGCAGGGACCTCTCGTGATGGCGCTGGAGGCAGGAAGCTACAAGGTGGTCCGGGAAAACTGGTACAAGCATATCTCAGCACCTCTGCAGGCAGGTAGAGGCCTCACTTGGGTGGGTCTGAGGGGCAGAGTCCCAGTGGGAACACCTCTGCAGCTCATTTCTCTGCCTGCAGATCTGAAAAGGTTCCGGTCATACAAAGGGACGTCAGTGCGAGACCTGCTCCGGGCCATGAGGAACAAGGTATGTTCTAGAGCCTGGGTGGGACATAGATCAGGGATGGTCTGCCACAGCTGAGCCAGGATCCTTGTCCTGCCCATCCCCAGAAGCACCACTACAGGGAGCTCCCCGCTGAGGTGCGCCAGACACTAGGCCAACTTCCTGCTGGCTTCATACAGTACTTCACACACCGCTTCCCAAGGTTGCTGCTCCACACTCATCGCGCCATGAGGACCTGTGCTTCTGAGAGTCTCTTCCTGCCCTACTATCCACCAGCTTTGGAAGCCAGGAGGTCCTGCCAGATGCCACAAAGAGCTGAGACATCCAGAGGTCCCAAAGGTGGACCAAGGAGTTAAGCCTGTGGCTCAATCTGGCCTCAGGACTGTCAGAGAAAATGGGCAGCAGTTTAAGGGACTGAGGCTGTTAGAGCAGTAAACCTCTGGGGGGCAGGGGACCCTTAAATACAGTACCAAAAAGAGAGAGAGAGATGTACATATATTTAATATACATATAAAGCAAAGGAAAGAGCAGTCCAAATTGAATAGAAATACAATTCATATAGGGCAGGGAAGCAGATGTAAACCCACACCGAAACATGTACAAATAACTTACATACAGCAACCCCTTCAAAGGGGGCACTGCTCCCTGCCCAGCCCCCAGGGCCAGGGGCACTGAACAGCAGCCCCAGGCGCCCAGCCGTGCAGGCCCAGAGCTAGCAGAGTGAAGGGCACCAGTCCGAAGGACAAGAGACCTAGGAGGCCTTGAGGCGGTTGCTGGCAGAGCGCGAGCTCAGCAGCTTGTCTACCATGGTGCGAGCATAGCGGAGGCGGCTAGCCAGCTCCTTGCAGCAGCCGTATTCCTCCAGGAGGCTCAGGCGGTATGTCCGGAAGTCCCTCTTCTCGTTGATGTAGGTCACCGCTGCCATTAGGGGGCATAGGATAAGTTTGGTGTGGTCCTAGGAGGGAAGGAGGGAGCGGGTTAAGAGCTCAACTGGTGCCCAAGGGGAGGGCAAAGGGGAGGAAGGCGCCCCGCTGGTGAGAGAGAGAGAGCACTGCCACCCCAAGCACACACAGCACCCTGCCCCAGCACACCTGGAAGAAATTAATCTGCACGGTGCCGTTGCTGAGGTGCAGGATGATGGCGCTGCGCGTGCGGAACCATGTTCGTAGGTAGGGCAGCCGGGCCAGCTCGTCACCTTCCCGGGGTGTGATGTTAGCCCCCGCCTTCAGCAGGTGTTCACTCATGTAATTGCGGAAATAGTTGAGGAGAGTGATCTAGTTTGAAAAGTTGGGGGGAGGGATTCCAAAATGAGGGCCTGACCCTGAGGTAGCCCCATACCCTGCCATGCTAGCCCTCGGCAGCTGGGACTCACCTTCTTCATCAAGGAGCTGGGGTGGGAGCTCATGGTGAGGTAGGACTCCGTGCCATCTCGCTCTATGTACTGCAGGCTGTCCCCGTCATTGTAGAGGATGAGGCGTGTTGAGTCATTAAAGAGCACCCCCACACTGTTGTCACACAACTGGTACCCTGGTGGCAAGTGGAGGGCTATCTCAGAAAGGTAGGCAAAGGCCGTGGAATAACTCAGGAGTACAATGCTTGTCTACCGTGCAGAAGGCCTGAAATTCAATTCTTGGTGCCTCCCCCCAGCCGTCCCCTCTCTCAAAGACTACCACAGCCACCCATCCCCTGCCCATTCCACATTCTGGGACACTTACCAAGGCCATATTTGTCCGAATAGTCCACCCACTTGCTGACCCAGAAGATAGGGATACAAGCAGGATCCTCAGCCTCCTCTGGGATAGAAACAGAAGCACACTGGTTATTAGGTCAGCTCCTCCCCTCTCCTCTCTCTCCTGCAGCCCTCCCCAGGGGGTACACTAGGTACCCCATGAAGCCTGAGGAGGAGTCTGGCAGCACAAGCCTGACACCCAAATGGAAAATTGCAGCCCAGGATGCCAAGGCCCACTTCATTACATGAGTGAGCCCTTTACTGTGGTAGGTGCGGATAGGAAAAGAAAACCGCAGGCTGGAAGAGCCCCCGTTCCAATCACAGGGATGACGAAAGATCAAAGCCTCCAAGCCGCTCCATCATCTGCCCTGAGATGGTAGAAGGCCTAATGCCCCAGATTAAAGTGAGGAGAGACAGCTGACTGGACAACCCCTGCCTACAATACTAGAACATGACAGTGTACACAAGTCCCTGCTGCAAAGATACGAATGTGTTGGGAAGAAATGCTATAGAGAATTAAATCAGGTTTGGAAGTCACTCCAGCAGGTGTCAGGACAGCCTTAAGGCTGGAGCTGATCTGAGTCTCTGGAGGGATTAATTCCCTGACCAGTATGTGTAGCTATGCAGAGACGGCCTACCAGTCACCTACAGGATGAGATGGTGCAGAAGGAACATTAAGGGGGGCTGTGGGTGTCAGGCTAACTCACTTGGTCATGTGGGCCTGGGTCCTCACAAGTGCTCTGCTGGCTGAGATGCCCTGCCCCCACCCCACCCCACCCCCCAGACGTGCGGACCCCTGAAGCACTCACCTTGCCGCACCAGCCCACGCTCTGAGGGCTTGGAGGCGTTGACACTGGTCAGCTGCTGTAGCAAGTCACTAAGGTGGCACTCGATGGCCTCATTTATCTCCCGAACCACTGGTTCCTCTTTCTCCCGAGGGCGGTCAGGTAAGGGGTTCTCCACACCTAACAAGATAACTTGGTCACTGGGCAGACACAAAACTAGGGGTAGGAGCCCAGAGCTGCTGCCACAGCTAGCCCTCTTCCCAGAGCACTCTAACCATCACCGATGTGGGGACAGAGTCAGCACCAGTTTGAGTGACAGGTATGTAGTGCATACTGAGAGGACGCCAAGCTTCAGGTCTCTGACCCAACAGCCTGGCTTTCTGGGACAGCAGCTGCTGCTGTCACTCAGAGAGGCAACCTGAAGGCACCAGTGACCCAAAGCTGTACCAGTTCGAGTGAAGGGTACCGTGAACATCTGGAAGGTGGAAGAAGGACGGGTCAAACGGTGTATCCCAGGATGGATCCCTTTAAACAAAGCCTCAGCAGCTTTTCACTGTAGCCCTTTGCGTTGTGTGCTTACAAACGGCCCGAGTCTAATGAGATGAACACTGAGGCATTAAGTTGGGCTATGATGGCCACGGGCAAGCTGTACACTTGACTGGTTTGTTTCCCTAAACCAGCACGTGCTAGTTCTCCTGTGAAACAGCATTTTTTTTCTTAAAATTTCAATTAAAAAATAAACCACCATGCTACATTAAAAACTTAAGTGTAAAATAAAATATTTAAGATCTAATTTTAAAACTAGCCAAAAAGGGGCTGGAAGATGGCTCTGCAGTTAAGAACACTTGCTACTCTTGCTGAAGACCTGGGTTTAGTTCCCAGAACCCACATGGTGGCTCACAACTATGTGTAACTCCAGTTTCAGGGGATCTAATACCATCTTCTGGCCTCTGTGGTCACCAAACATGCACGTGGAACACAGACATACATATATGCAAAACACCCATACACAGTTAAAAACAAAACCTAGCAAAAATGAGTGTTTGTAGAATAGAATATGTAAAATCAAGCCTGTCCAAATTTAATTATTGGAAATAAAGGAGGAATAAATCCCAGGGATAGATAACACAATTCTCTACCTTTGGGTGAGCTTGAAAAATATCTATAAAACAGTTTCTTTTAACACTACTTTACTTATAAAAAATAGTAGTATTCTAACCACCACCAAGTAAGACAGGAATCCACAGGTCTAGCACTACAGGAAAAGGGGCTGGGCTCAGTACAAACTTGATTAATAGAGGGCTTGTCTAACATGAATAAGACTCTCAACTACTCAAACTAGGCATGGTGGCCCATCCTTGACTGTAATCCTAGCACTCAGAACATAGAGGCAGAAGGAGCAGAAGTTCATAGTCGAGGCTGGAGAGATGGCTCAGCAGTTAAGGGCACCGACTGCTCTTCCAGAGGTCCTGAGTTCAAGTCCCAGCAACCACATGGTGACTCACAACCATCTGTAATGGGACCTGATGCCCTCTTCTGGTGTGTCTGAAGAGAGCAATGGTGTACTCATATACATTAAATAAATAAATAAATCTTTAAAAAAAAAAGAAGTTCATAGTCGTCCTTGGCTACTGTGAGATCCAAGCAGCCTGGGCCACATGAGACACTGTCTTAAAAAGGAAAAAAATTAAAATTACAGTAATAATTGCTACCACTAAAACTTGTGGGCCCAACAGTTTCAAACAACTTCCTGCAAGGTTCTTATTAATTACCAAGAAAACATTAGTTACCAAAATGTCTGCAGCAGAGACAGCCTTGTCTCCCTGACACTTGAGAACAGCAAACCCCCTGTAGCATTCTTACTCAGAATGCAGAACCTCTACGAAATCCTGGGGAAAAATCAAATCCAGGAGGAAATCAACTCATCAGCTCCCTCTAAAAGTGTCAAGGTCACAAGACATAGGAAAACCCAGAGACTGTCACAGGCTGGAGGAAAATTAGGGAGCCAAGGTCACTAATTGCCACGTGAGGTGCTGACTTGCATTCTGGGGGTGTAATGAGGAATCTGGCTGGTTGATGTGAGGGCTGGGGTCTGTTGACAGGATTACTTTGTAGCTAACACTTCAGTTTTGGTAATTATGCTATTCTTAAGAGAGATGCTCACCGTGGAAGTAGCTGGGTGAAGAGTACAAAGGAATTAAGCTTTATTCTGTTTTTAAAACTTTTGCATAACTCTAAAGTTATTCGAAAATAAACCAAGTCATTGAAGTCAGGTGTGAAGCACTCAACTGAAATCCCAGCACTTGGAAGGAGTTCAAGGCTAGCCTGAACACATACAAGATCCTGTCTAAAAGCACCAAAAATGAAACTAAGCCATCCTAAGCCATTTGCCTAAAAATGGAAATCTAACTGAAACAGATGTAACTGAGAATTTTATACTAAATAGTTTTACACTAAGTCCACACAGAGAACAAAGCTGTACAAGCTACCTCCCAAAGACCACAGCTCTTAATGAAATATATTAAGGACAAAGAAGACTACATCATGAGGAGGAGGAAGAGAGGAAGGGAGGGATGATAAACGCAGTGGCACAGTCCTGTAAGCCCAGCACTGTGGAGGGTGAGGCAGGGGGATTTTAAACCTAAATCAGCTTGGTGAGAATCTGTTTCAAAAAAAGGATGAAGGATGGAGGGAGGGACAGCAAAAACACAAAGGCAAATACTGCTGCCAGGCAAGGTGGCTCACACCTTTGCTCTTAGCACTTGGAAGGTCAGAGGCAGGTGATCTCTTGAGTTGGAGGCCAGCTGGGCTATATAGTGAAATCTTGTCTCAAAAACCAAAAAACAAAAGAGGAACTTCTAAGACAATATAAAATTAATGCTCACAGTCCTAAAGTTGATGCTGGTGTCTGTCACAGAGCACGGATGCATTACCAGCGAGAAAAGCTTGCTCTCAAGCAGTTAAGAAAGAGAAACATGTAGAGCTGATGATCCAGGAACAGAATGTGAGCAGACTGGGAGAGCATTTATCCCTCTGCCTTTTTGCAAGTGTGGACAATGATAAAGTAATATTAAAACATGAATCAGAAAAACTCTGATCTCTAAAGAGCTCTAGAAACAAAAAGCTATCTAAGCAGGGGCAAGGGATGCTAAAGTTTTGAAAAAAAGACTTTACTTTAGTGCAAGAGTAAAACAGTAGACTCCTGGAGTTGGCTGTATCGACTTTTCCAAAGAGAGATATGCTGATGCAAACCTGTAATCCTGTACCCAGCAGAGCTCTAGGCAGGAGGACTGATTTCAGAGCAGCCTGGGTGACAGAAAGACTTCTCTTGAAAACCAAAACACAAAGAACAATGGGTACACTAGGATGACCAGCATTGGGTGTGCTGCATTGAGGACTGAGGACAGCTACCACGGCTTGGTCCATGTATGCACCAAAAAACTTCCAGCTTTCTCCACAAACCATGCAAGAGAGATCTTTACTCTTAATTTCCTGGACTTGGTGTTAGTTCATTTTTTCCTTCTTGGGCCCAATAGGTTGATTCAGTCAGTTCTTCCTGCCAAGGCCCAGGGACCAGACTCAAAGATAGGACCTAACTATGGAGGTTGTGGCAGTAAAGCACACGTACCCTGAAATGTACCCTGGAAACCTGGGCTGTCTTCTACCCAGACTGATCTTTACCTTTATTGAGGACTGTAAGAGGCTTCCTGCTGCTGGGTCCAGGCTGCTGGGAGCTATTGAAAACCTTGGTGGGATGGTGAGGCAGGTAACAGGGAGACGGGCAGGGATGTAGCCAGAAGTGAAGAACTCGTCATTGAGCAATTCGTGAATGGTGGGGCGGGCGGTGGGGTCTGTCTGAAGCATCTTCTGGATGAGGGAGGCAGCCACTGGTTGATGTGCTGGAATGGAGAGGCAGAGCCAGAGTGAGATGACACAGGGAGCCCAGGCAGCATGCAGCTGCTCCTGTCTGTGATATACTCAGTGGTCCTGAGTTCCACCAAGTCCTCCAGCCAGCTTTAGCAATAATGATGAGAAGGACCATTTCTTGCCACTTGGCACTCAAGATTAACCTGGGATAATTCCCCACCTTTGCCCTTTCAAAGGACATTTAGTTATCTACAAGAGGGGCACCCAGGTCCCAAGACCTGCCTAGTTCCACCCCCTTGATTCCTGCTATAACAAATAACCTGGGCTTTCTGGGACCTACCAAGGCAGACCTATAAAATGAGGAAAGGGTATATAATTAAGGCTATCCTGGAACTTGCAATCCTCCTGTCTCAGCCTTCCAAGTGCTAAGATTGTGTGCATCTCCACTATTAGGCCTCACTTGTAGATGAAGGAAACAGGAGTGCCCTGTCTGAGAATACACATGGCCTCAGTAATAAAGCCAGGACCTATACCACAGCAGTCTACTTTGTCTGCAGTGAGCTGACCTTCTGTGACATATCTACTCTATGTACAAGTCAAGGACACTGACTTGAAAGTGACCAAGTGTCCCCACGTGAACCTAATCCCCAGAAATGAGCAATCCCTTCAAATAGATTTATGCCATTGGACATGAAAAGGGATGTTATTTTGTCATGGGGAAGCCCTCGGGGAAACTCCCACTTTGCAGATGGGAATCCTGGTTCATGAGAGTAAGGCCACCTCCTTTATTAGTCACAGCGTAACTGGATGGAGATGGGCCATGTTCCAGGTGTAAGTATGTCTGCCCTTCACCTTCTATTCCTCCCTGTGCTTTACATCTCCCTCAGGAAGAGTCTAAAGACATGGGTTGGGCATGGGGCTCTAGTAGAGCGCTTGCCAATACACCATAAAGCCAGCATAGTGCTACATGCCTGTAGTCTCAGCTCTTGGGAGGCAGAGCAGGAGAATCTGGTATGCAAGCTCAACCTGCAATGCATCAGACATATACTGTGGCTTCTATATTTGAGGTATGACTGACTCGTCTCTGACCCCAGGATGTAGCTGGGCTCAATGAATAGCTTTTGGCTAGATCAGAAATGAAAACATTAAGTGTAGTCATCACCTTGGGAATACTGTATTCATTTTTCTTGATCCGGAGGTAGGTCTCTTTTAGGCATGAGGTCTCAAAGGGTGGTTTGCCCACGAGCAAGGTATACCTGGGAGTACAAGGAGGGATTTTGTTCAAACTCCAAGGAAAATCCAAATGCAAATGTTATTGTCTCTGGACCAGAGGAGGGGAGCTGTGCTGGATTCATAGACTAGGAATAGATGGGGATGCTCTCCCAAGTCTGCCCAGCAATACAGCAACTAAAGGCTGGGATAAGCCCTCAGAAGAATGCAAGCCACAACACCTGGATACCACCAAGGGGCCAGGGATTGCCGGCTCTGGCCTGCGGTGACAAGGGGACTCTCTAAGGGCCCCAGAGGCCACTGCTGTCTACCACAGGCCACCAAGGTGGGGGTTCTGCCTACCTCCAGCTTTCTGCTGGCCTAATTCTCCCTTCAGCAGGACTTCATGGAAAGTCAGGCAGGGATTGTGTTAAACCCAGGTTCAGATCTGAGATTCTGAATTCCTAACAAGCCCTCAGGTGTTGATTGTTTGGCTCTGTGCATGCTTTTAGTAAGCAGCAAGGGGCAGGAGGAAAAGTGTAGGACTTTTTGGTCCCTTCCCTGGACCAACAAGTCCAAGTTACAGGAATCCCACAGCCTATGCCAGACTGATATGAAAAACAGGGTTTCATGTGGGGCAGCCTGCCCTCTAAAACAGCCTTTCTCTATTCTATATAAGGTAGAAAGCTCCACATGGTAAGGTCAACTGGGTGAGATGCCTCAGAAAGCCCTGCTGAGGCCCAGTAGACCAATCCATTGCCAACTTACATGATGCACCCGATGGACCACACATCCACCTCAAAACTGTGTCCCTTCTTGCTCAGCACCTCAGGAGCTATGTAATTAGGAGTGCCACACAAGGTCTTCTTTCGTTCCCCTTCATATTCCACTTTGGTTGCCAGACCAAAATCCCCTGGGACAGAGGGAAGAAGAGAGGGTGCTCAGCTGCTAAGCCCGGGCTGTGTGTGTTTGCAGACAACTGTTTCGGAGCCTGAGCATTGAGAATTAGTGGCTTAAGACCCCACAGTCACTGAGCCCTCCCATAGTACTGGCCCTAGCTGGCCTCCCACTGCCTTTTACACCCCTCTTTAGATAGCAGGATTAAGGTGGTAAGATGGCTCAGGAGGTAAAGGGGCTTGCCACCAGGATTGATAATGACCTACGTCAATCCCACACAGCAGAGAGAACTAACTCCTTCACGTTACCCTGTCTGCATCCCTCACATAACTTATGTAAAATTTAAAATGCACAGGATGGTGGAATTTGATGCACTGGGAATCAAGTAAATGATCTTCGTGACTGCTGCTGGCTAAGGAGTGAAGTGACAGGGATATAGGGCCTGGCAAATCAGACTCAAGGTGACAGGTTTTTCAGCTTAGTAAAGAGCCAGCTGAGGAGGTGCTGCCTGCCATGCTCCATAGCATATGTCCTGACCTCCTGCTTAAAAAGCAGATTGGCTGAAGGGCTGGCTCAGTGCTAGGGGATAGAGAAGCATTTTGGGGAGGGACCCCCAAGTTCAAAACGACTGAGCTGAAGCACAAAAAAAAAAAAAAAAAAAAAATACAATGGATTTTTGATTCCATTGATTCTGGAAAAGGCAAGCAAAGTGTGCCCCCGCCACACACACTTTCCATTTCCTAACTTGAGGGCTTTCCAGAGGGCAGCACCTCTATTTCCCAGCCTTCCCCTCCTTACCACCTCTTGTACTGGCACAGGCACCTACAGGTCCAGCACCTCACCTATTTTCACCTCCAGATCCTCATTCAGGAAGAGGTTGCCCAGCTTGAGGTCCCTGTGAATGACTTGATTGCTGTGCAGGTACTGGCAGCCCAGGACTATCTGCCGCAGGTAGTAGCGGGCCTCAGGCTCCGTCAGTGCCTTCCTCCTCTTGTGCAGCTCCAGGAGGGACTGAGGAGGGAGAAAGAGGTCACCGAAGCCCAAGAAGGGTGGCCAGCTGAATGTGGCTAGGACTAGGCTCTCAGAGTGAAGAGTCTTAGCAGGTTTCTGGTAGTTCTGCCATACACTGGTCACTATCATTCACCGGACCCTACCCTGTTAACTCATGCCCTTATCCAGAGTCTTCTCTCAACCCCACTCTCGATTCCCCATCCCAGGGCTTCCTCCTGGCAGGAGATCCTCTCCCTTTTCTGAAGTTCTAATATCTGACTCCAAACAGCCGCCCCCTCCCCCAACCTTGCCCCACTCCGGAAGTTAGAGGTCCGTGGCACCCCAAGCCTTGGGATCCTTCCTTAGCCACTTTACGCATCCATTTCCTGTAACCACTCGCAGCTTTGCGTCTAGGAGCTCCTTCCCTAATAGCAACAGGGCCCTGTCTCGGCTTCCCCAGAACCCCGGCCTCAGCAGTTCGGAGTGCCAAGTACCCTCGTTAGAAGCCTTTCCATAAAAAAGCTTGAAACCCAAACACTCCTCCAGGCCACTCCAAAACCTCGGTGCCCCTTTGCCAGCAAGTTCCATGTGTGGAAGTCCCAGCACTGCGACTGAAACACTCACCCTCCTTCGACAGAGCTCCAAAACCACAAACACAAAGTCGCTGTCCTCGAAAAAGCCATGGAAACCTACGACATGTTGGTGTGCGAGGCTGCGGTGAATGGAGATTTCCATAGACATCTTCTCCTTCTGGTGGGGCTTGAGTAGCAAAGACTTAGGCACGATCTTGCCTGCGAACACCTCTTTTGTGTCTGCGTCTGAGATCTCGAAGCATTTGGCGAAGCCTCCTTTACCCAGAAAGCGCCCCCGTACATACTGCCGCCGGCTGCGTGGGTCCACTAGGACCTCCGGAATCTCTTTCGCCAGCGGGGCAGTCACTGGGGCACCGGGAGCTGCATCTCCCGGGACCCCACCTTTCCCGAGGTCGGCTGGTGCTCGAGCCAGCTTTCCGGCTTTGGTCGCTGCATTCATGATGCCGAAGTTGCTCCACGGACCTAGCCGGCCGGGTCGGTGCAGAGGGTCTTGCTCTGCTCCGCTCCTCCCCGAATTCAAACGCGGCGCTGGGAACGTTACAAGGGCCTGCGCGTTGCTGATTGGCCGCGGGGATTTAAAATACAAACCCGCCCAGCGCGCGGCACCATGGGAGTGCTCTACGGCGCAGCCGCCTTTAAACATCGATCTTGCGGGCGAAAAATTTAATGGGCAGGGACTGGAAGACTGCTTGCACTTGGGATCGCCTGGGAAGCCAGAAACGAATGAACTACGTAGAGATTCCCAAGGAGAACAGGATTCGGTCCTGCTTTCTGCTCCTCGGCTGGGGCGTGCTCATGTGGTTCACCTGCGCCTCCTCTAGGGGATCCTTACTGTTAAGGTCTAACACCTTCCTCCACCTCACCCGGCCTTTTAGAACTGAAACTCCAGGCCAAGGGATAGCTTGCACCGTCTCTGCGGTCGACCGCTCTCTCCCCGGCTAACCTAAATAAATCCAAAACTGAGCACGCCTGGCAGGCAGATGCACCTTCACAGCGCAACGGACCGACCTTCTCTGTGGCACTAGCTGCTCCTAGCCCCTGTGATGTAGCTCAACCCTTCGCCTGAACAACCCAGGAGGGGACTAGCAGCATCTGCATGCAGCACCTGGGAATTCCTTAGGAAGGCAAAGAAAGGGCGTGGGTTCAAGATTACAAGTTAGCCTCAGCTACTTCTCCACTAACCCCAAAGGAAAGAAACGTCCCAGGCATGACCTGCGGATCAAACAAGACCTTCAGATGATTCCTAAACACTGTGACTGTTGTTATTTTGCGCAGGAGTTTGGAACAGAGGACGCCAGGGCAGAGGGTTGCACGAAGAGGAGTTTATTTAGGGCAGAGGGGGGAGAGAGAGAGAGGTGGCCAGCCATGACCACGTGGAGGGGAAGGGAAGGGGAGAGGGGAACCTGCAGGCACGGGTCACAGGAGCAAGAGAGGAGGGGGCCAGACAGCCCCTTTTATAATAGTGGGCAGGGCTACCTGGCTGTTGCCAGGTAGCTGTGGGGAGGAGCATACCTGGCTGTTGCCAGGCAACTGTGGAGGTGGCATCTAGACAGAATGCTAACAGTGACATGTAAGAAACACCAGACATCGCTCTGCGATGCAAGGTTGCCCGGCTTGTCCTGAGTTGTGTGGCCCAGAGCTCCAAATAGAGAAAACTAATTTTTTAGTCAGAGGTGGGGGTGGCTGTTTAGAAGTGTTAGCAAAGCGGCAAACCAAGGCCAAGTGGGCCCTGCAGAAGTGTCTGCTCAGCCTTCATTTAGGAGAAAAAAAATGGATTTACAACATGTAAAATGAGTGGCCACACAATGCAGGTGTGTGGCTTTTCCTGGGAAAAAAGGTCAACTCTGGCCACTGTTCCCAGATACCCCCTTTGCCCATTTGCCTGTCTGGATTCTGTGGTGAAGCTGTGTTGCTCTAGTTCCCCCAGTAGGGTCTTAGCAAGATCCTATTACTGGATTGAGCAAAAAATGGCAGTGCTGCTGTCTTTCCCAGTGTTTGGGAAACAATTGTACTAAATGCTTTCTGAATAAGGCCAGGCTTTGTCTCCAAAAACTTAAACTTGCCAGGAGTGGGCACACACCCTTGATCCCAGTGCTGAGGAAAATAGGCAGGCAGCAGGCAGGCAGGCAGGCAGGCAGACTTCTCAATTCTAGGCTAAAAGCTATTACCATGAACCGGCAGCCAATAGCAACAGCTTGAGGTGGGCATGGGGCAGGATGTGGCAGGATGTGGCAGAATGTGGCACTCCTGTCATGTAGATTCACTTCCCATGTGAAAGGGTAGGGCACCACCAGGTCTGCCAGCTTGGCACTCACAATGTCCTAGTAGGGTGCCTGTCAGGCTGGATTCTAACTTAACATTTCTACAAACCTAAGATCTCCTGTATGCTAGCTGATTGCTCTACAACCAATAATATTGTTTTTCAAGTTGTGTGTGAGCCGGCAGTGGTGGCCACGCCTTTAATCCCACACTTGGGGAGGCAGAGGCAGGCGATTTCTGAGTTCAGGCCAGCCTGGTCTACAGAGTGAGTCCAGGACAGCCAGGCTACACAGAGAAACCCTGTCTTGAAAAACCAAAAAAAGAGAAGAAGTTATGTGTGTATGTGTGTGTTCATGTTTGTGCCTGTGAGCACAGGCAATCACGTGGAGATCAGAGGACCACCTTAGAGACAGAACTTCTCCTTCCACCTTGTTTGAGGCAGGGTCTATCAGTTGGATAATATGAGCTATCAGCAAAAATATGAAACCAGAAGCTGCAGTAGCACAGAGCATAAAGGTGATTGCTACATGACTGGATGACTTGAGTGTAGTCCCTGAGACCCATATACCTGCATGGTAGAAGGAGAAAACTGACTCTACCACATGTTCTCTGACTTCTGCATGTACGTATGTGTGTATGCATCTAGCCTAGAATTCAGAGGTCTGCCTGCCTGCCTGTTTTCCTGAGCACTGGGATTAAGGATGTGTGCTCACTTCTAGCAAGCTGAAGTTTTTGGAGACAAAGCTTGGACTTATTCAGAAAGCACTTAGTACAGTTGTTTCCCAGGCACTGGGAAAGACAGCAGCCCACAGGGTAGGTCCCCAGAGCCCAATTGTGGAAGTTGTCCTCTGCTTCCACACTTGTGTTCACATACCACACCAAAGAAAAAAGTGTGATAAGTTTTTTTGAGACAGGGTCTTACTATATAGCCCCATCTGACCTGGAACTCACAGAGATCCAAATCTGCCTTTGCCTCTCAAGTCCTGGTAGTAAGTTTGTGGAGCCCACTCTACAATATTAACACAATTATGCCTGTGAGCAGGCCCGGATTTAGCCAATTTAAATCAATCCCACTGACCATAAAAATTGTGACCCCTTTAGCTGGTCTAAGGCCCCAGGTACAGTAGTACACACTGGTCAGTGACAGAAGGTGATGCCCCCCAGACTGAGACACCATCGGAACAATCAGAGTCAAATCCTGGGGGGTGCCCTGGAGTTTACTGTGTTAGTGTACCTAAGCAGAACTTACTCTCCGCAGTCTAGGGCACGGTTCTCAACCTCCCTAATGCTTCGACCCTTTAAAACAGTTCCTCATGTTGAAGTGACGCCCCAACCATAAAATTATTTTTGTTGTTACTTAATTGTAATTGTGCTACTGTTATGAATTGTAATATAAATATCTGATATATAGGATATGATCCCTATGAGGGTCTCCAGCCACAGGTTGAGACCTGTTGGTCTAGACTGTCAAGGCCCCAGCGTAGCTCCTCCTCATGAAGCCCCTGTCATATTTCTTGTCCTGCCTGGTACCCCCTGGATCTCAGGCTCCTGAAGGTCTTTCTAAGGATAGTTTTACTTGTTGGTGACGTGCATGTCCACATGCATACGACCACTGGAGCTGGGTTCGATGTTGACTCAAACATGTAGAAAGTGGGTACTGGGAGTTTTCCATCAGGAAGCAGTCAGTGCTTCTGGGAGCAGTCATGGAAACAAAGACTGAGCTCCCAGTCCAGGCTGTCACTCTCCCGGGGTCACAGAACTACTGGGCCCCATTCAGCCAGGATAACTTTTCATTTTTTAAAATTATCTCTTAGCCTTTAGTCGTGAAGGGGATTGGTTATATGTAAAAGACACAAAATCTTTTGTTTTTTGTTTCTTTGTAAATTAATATTTTTATGCAATATTTTACAGAAAAATGTGCTCAGGAAACAGTGACAGTTATAAGTCAAGCAAACTAATACAGGATGAAATCCTGAATTTTCAAAAAGTTTAAGATGGCTTCCCTTACCTTCTACCTCCTCTTCCTGATCATCTGCTCATTGAGCAGCCTAGAAAAGATCGGTCCTGGGGACAGCTCTACTTGAATCAATGCCGCCCTATGTGACGGAGGTTTATGTACTGGGAGAAAAGTGGGGAAGGTGGACATCAGTCTGAGGAAAGCTGCAGAAAAATGAGCCCACTGCAGGAAGACAGTCTCAAAAGGGGCAGGGTCTGCCTGTGTCCAAAGCGGTTGGAGGGTCTTTGGGGTGGTTCCTCCCTACAACATGAAGCTTTTCACAAGGATAAGTACTGAGAGATGCATTAGAGACAGCTGACTGGCAGCCTGGTACTAGAGGGTCCCTTCAAAGACCAAGCCCTTTCGTGGAAGTGTTTATCCAAGCCAGATGGCTAAGAGCAAGCACATAGGATGCGTTTATGGTTGTGAGCTCTACAGAGGGGTCCTGACCTTCCAGGGTCCTGGGTTCTTGTTCATCAATCTATCTCCTTCCAGTTAAGCTTGACTTGGGTTGGGACTGAACAGCTCATAGCAGACAGCAATGAACTCAGGATTCCAGACATCCATCTTGGCTGTAGCACTATAGTCTACTCCAAATGACAGGCAAGGCTTTCTTTGTGCCCCAGATGGATCCACTCCAAAGTATGCACCTTCAGACTAGAAAATGACCAGCTTTCAGGGTTCCAATGTTGGATTCCACAAGGACTCATTAGTGACTGAACCCCGCTATCCAAATGTGCACTTCAAGTCAGAAACAGCCTTTCACCTTTCTTACTGCAGCTCCTCTTTCTAGAGGTTCCTGTCAGAGTAAAAGATCCAGAGACCTGTCCTGGCTCCAACGCCCCAAGAACTTAAATTCCAATCAGCTGAACAGAAGTAAAAAACAAAAAATCATATCTACCAGTATGTTTGTATATATACATGCATGTACATATGTAAAACTAGGGATCAAACCCCGGACCTTGGGCATGCTAGCAAAACACTGTGCCATCACCCTTACAACTTTTGTAGCCTTTTTTTCTAACTGGATGATCACTTAGCCCTGATGAAATTGTAAACATTAATCTGGGCATGGTGGCACAGGTTCATAATTGTATCCAGGAAGTTGAGGCAGGAGGATTATGAGTTCAAGGCCAGCATGAGCAACATAGCAGGTTCCATCCAGCTTAGCTGGAGAAGACCTTATCCAAAAAAGGGGGTGGGGGCCCCAGGGAGGTGACAATCTAAGTTCCAGTCCTTGAATCCAGTTAAAAGGCTGGAGTGATGCATGTCTGTAATCCTGACACTCCTACAGACAAGAGACTCTTCCCTAAATTCCAGGACCAAGCAGTCCCAGAGCACACAGCAGAGCAGCAGAAGGAGGGACTCCTTCGTAAGATAGGTAGAGGGTGAGAACATTATTCTGACTACCTATAAACATTATTCTGACTTTCATATACCTGCGCATGTGCACGCACTCCCTCCTTCCCTCCCATCCCCTCTCTGTCTCTTCAAGCACTTGGACCAGGAATGGTGGTGCATGCCTTACTCCCAGCAGTGGGGAGGCAGAAGCAGCTGGATTTCTGAGTTTAAAGCTAGCCTGGTCTACACACGAAGTCTCAAGACTTCTAGGCTACAGATAAAGACCCTGTCTCAAAGAGAGAAAGCCTGGGGCAGAAAACTGGGACCTGGCTCAGTGATAGTGTACCTAGGTTTCCAGCACTGGATTAGGAAGAACAACTGAAGCTCTTGTGAATCTGTTCTATGAGGCCAGTACGAGGCATAAGGCACCCTTCATATTGGTTGTTATTCAAATAAAAACACCATGTGCCAATTCCAGATAACTCATTCGTCCCCAGTAGTTCCACTCCTAGGTTTCTCATATATTTTATTATTTTTTGTTGGGAGCCATAATGGGAAAAGCTAATAATTAGCAGGTGATCATCCTGAAATGCTTGCCTCGGATTATAATCTGTGACAAGTGCGCCCCAACAGCAAGGTATGGCTGGACATTTTTTAGGAAAAATCCCTGCTATTAATATGCTTTTCCTATTATTATTATTATTATTATTATATTAAACATATGTAACAATCACTAGCAATAGCACACTCCTTTGGAGCAGATCTCTGCAGACCCACGAAGATGTACTGTCTCGTAGTGATGCTATGTAGACGAATAGATGACTTCTTAAGTCTTAATGATGATCCTATAAGAATTCCTAAAATTATATCAATGATTATTTAGCTCTTTCATAGTGGGACTGGTATTAAGTCCCTTTCTGACAATCAATACTGCTATGAGAACTCTGCCAGTCTCCCAAGTGTCATCGGTTAACAGCCCTTAGATAGTAACCAGACTTCTCCTGCTCAGAGCACATTCCAATGTAGTTGTAAAACAATTAACCAAGGGTCACTAAAAGGGAACTCATGATTTATATAGGTTCTAGTACAGAAGAGAAAATATTGCTTGGGTTTATCTATATAAATTCACTAATTTCTATTTTTTTTTTTTTTTTTTTTTTTTTTTTGGTTTTTCGAGACAGGGTTTCTCTGTGTAGCCCGGGCTGTCCTGGAACTCACTCTGTAGACCAGGCTGGCCTCGAACTCAGAAATCCACCTGCCTCTGCCTCCCAAGTGCTGGGATTAAAGGCGTGCGCCACCACCGCCCGCCACCACTAATTTCTTAAGTTATAGTTTTAAACCTTCGATGAACCTGTGGAGCTAGAAAGGTGATGGATGTTTAGTCAGATAATTACTCCTAATGGATATACATGTAAACATTTTCTGTTGTAAACTTCTATTTCAGTTTATGATTTGAATTTTGGTGTGAACTTGTGATGAACTTTGTAACATGTGATCATGTACTCTGAATGATGTATAAGACAAAGGGACGTTCGTTAGCAGCCTGCTTTTTCCTCTTCTCCTCTCTACTCTTCTCTCTGCTCCTCTCTTCTCTCTCTCTTCTTCCCTGCTTAGAACTCTCCATTTAGGACCTTTCCACTTTCTCTTAGATAGCTTTCATAGGAAACTTTTCACACTTAGTAATAAACTGTGATAACTTCTTTCAGTGTCTTTTTCTTCCTGCGACCTCAAACTAACAGACTTAAGTTAGAGCCTGGCAGCGCCTGCAGAGAATACAAAGGCCATTTGCCTCTGCTGTTCTTGGCTGAGGTGTTTAGAGCCAAAAACAGCAGTTTCTGGCCTTAGAGGATCAAACAGATAGCAGGTCAGCTACAGTAGCCTAGTAAATAAACTTTGGTAACAAGTAAGATTTTAGTAATTAGCAACCCTAAATATATCGTAAGACCAAAGTCTTACCACCACCTACGCTCTTCCAATCCCCATCCCCCTGGGCTGCCTCAAGAAGATCACCTTCTCCTCCCACCGTGCCTGGCCAGGCTTCTGGCAATTTTTGAAACAGGATATCTTTCTGTCTAGGCTGGCCCTGAACTTACTCTGTAGCCAAGGGTGACCCTTCAATTCCTGATCATCCTGCCTCCACTTCCTAAGCTCTAGGATCTTAGACACGTGCTGCCACATCTGGCTCCGTCTTGATTCTTCCCACTCCTCTGGCTCTGTTTTCTCAGGCTCATTTCTTCAAGGAGAATCAGGAAGTGTGCCCCAGACACCCGGAGCTGAGATGGATACGGCTGAGAAGAGAATATGGGAGAGACCAAGAAGAGCCAACAGCTACTGTTCAGGCCTGAAGGTGGAAAACAAGGGGTGTGGATTTCACTTCTGTCTCTTCTTGGATGGCTCATCCCATGATGTTTTATGAATTTAGTAATAAGGAAAAGTCCACAAACTGACTTCAGGGAAATAGTTGTCCTATGCCAATTCTCCTCACTTCGAGGCTGGAGTTACAATGAAAGTGGGAGGACAGACACATCAGAAGCAAGGACTCCAGGACAGTTAATAACCAGGCAGCAGATAGAGTGCTCCAAGCCAAGTGCTTATGATTTCTCATTCCCTTGCTGTACTGAGTTCCACACTCAGAGCTTTGAACTGAGCCAAGGGCTTTTGCCACCCAGGACATGGGAACAGCTACATCAAGATGGACTTTGCGCCCAGATAACAGCCAGCTTTGATTCTCGCTCAGTCCAATGGTGTGGAGTGTAACACTGGTTAAATTTACTCAACTTCCCTGATAATTAGCTTCCTCTACTGTAAAATGGGTTGCGAAAATCCCTATTGACAGTTGAGAGGATTGAATAGTTTCTGGTGAGTGCCTGATGTTCCAGAGATAAAAAATAAGAATGATTTTTTTTTTCCTTCATCTCATTTTTGTGGTGGTCTGAGTAGAAAGGTGGGATGCGCTTAATCTTATTTTACATCTAAACCATAGGTCAGTATACTGTCCCTTTAACTACAGGGGTTTTGCTCGGGGTCTTTCCCTTTTTGAAGAGAGTTCCTACTGCTGTTGTGCAGTGCTCACTGAGAATCAGTGCTTTCCATGTGTGAAGGAACCAAACTCCTCAAACCAGCCTACCTACCTTCTTGCTTTAGAGATGAGCGATCTGAGGTGCCATGGGATGACATAACGGAGCTAGTATGTGGGCGGAGTGGGAGCTGATATGCCAACCTCCAGCACCCACACTTCACCATGACTACTGTCAAACTAAGACCTTCACCTGAGAATTCTTGTTTCATGGCTTTCTTCCCTGACTAAGCTGAAAGTCCCCCGGAGCAGGGACTGCATGTTACTCTCCAGTGCAGGCCTGGTTCTCTGCGTAGGCTCAGTTAAGTATTTAAGTGAATGGTGGTGCTGTCTTCTGCTTGACAGCATGTGGTCAGGGTCTCACCTCCATATGCTAATGGGCAAAAAGTACACAAGCTAGGAGAAGCACAATGCTGTTGCTAGGCTTTTGTGTTTCAGTGGGCATGGGACTTATGTCCACTTGTCCAAGCTGATAAGGCCTTTTGCTGAGACTGGTTCTAAACAACAGACTATCAGACATATTTATGCCCTCTGTGGTAGCTTCACTCACTTCTCACAACCACTAGCCTTTAACTCTAAATCTACGTATGCCTGTATTTCAGCATCCTAGCTACAATGAGCTTGAATTCTTCTTTGGTCTGGACCAATGAGAACCAAAACCAGGGAGTTTTCAGCAAAGGGGAGCTTTCTACCAATGACAAAAGCTGGGGTAGGGGGGTGTTAACACTACAGTTTCTGAAAATAAGTTAAGCATAGTGGTACACACCTTTAATCCCAGCACTCATAGGAGGCAGAGGCAGGAGGGAGGCAGGAGGGAGGAGGCAGGAGGCAGGAGGCAGGAGGCAGGAGGCAGGAGGCAGGAGGCAGGAGGAGGCAGGAGGAGGCAGGAGGAGGCAGGAGGCAGGAGGAGGCAGGAGGAGGAGGCAGGCAGGAGGAGGCAGGCAGGAGGAGGCAGGCAGGAGGAGGCAGGAGGAGGCAGGAGGAAGGAGGCAGGCAGGAGGAGGCAGGCAGGAGGAGGCAGGCAGGAGGAGGCAGGAGGAGGCAGAGGAGGCAGCAGTGAGGGGCAGGAGGAGGCAAGAGGAGGCAGGAGGAGGCAAGAGGAGGCAGAGGAGGCAGGAGGAGGCAGGAGGAGGCAGGAGGAGGCAGGAGGAGGCAGGGGGAGGCAGGTAGGAGGAGGCAGGAGGAGGCAAGAGGAGGCAGGAGGAGGCAGGAGGAGGCAGGAGGAGGCAGGAGGAGGCAGGAGGAGGCAGGAGGAGGCAGGAGGAGGCAGGAGGAGGCAGGAGGAGGCAGGAGGAGGCAGGAGGCAGGAGGCAGGTAGATCTCTAGGATCAGCCTGGTCTATATAGTAAGTCCCATGACAGTCAGGACTATGTAGAAAGACTCTCTTGAAACAACAAGCAAACAAAGAGCCATCTCAAAGGAAAACAGAGGAGGGAGCTAAAGAGAGGCAAGCCCTTGTGACACTGTTCGGTCTTTGATCTTAGAATCGCTGAAGCCAACTGGTCTGCTTCCATCAGCATAAACCAAACTCCTTCCTCTATGCAGTTGGAAAGGCCTTTCCCATCTACCTTCTCTTCTAGCATTCCAAGAACAAAACTTTTCTTCTCTGTAAGTAAATTGCCTGGTGAAAGCCACCATGGAGACAGAGTCCAGCTGGCCCTTCCTAGGATACAGGCTCATGACAGCACATGCTCAAATACTACCAGCACACAATTACAAACTTGCTACTGTTTGTAGTAGGGACTGTTTTATCTTCTTGGCACCTTGATTTGGCAATAGACTTCATTTCTCCACAAAGTGGGGATGGAGGAAAGGTCATGACCCTGACTGGTTAATCACAGGGCCAAACACCACTGGCCACTGTCATTGATCCAAAAAGGCACAAGCATCGCAGTATAAATCACAGACAGCACGTTCTTTGGGATTTACCAGACCAAAACTGGAGTGCCATTGGGATGCAATAGTAGAAGTCTGGAGTTAAAAATCTATCAAGTCCCAAAAGTACAGGGAAAAAACCCAGTAAATCCAGAGGTCTGCTCAAGGCTGCTTATTGTCTACTGATGTCCATTCTCCTTCATATCAGAAACTCCTTCCTAGTCTAGGTCACATGGGACCCCATCTAAACACACAGACACACACACACCACGTCCAAAGACCCTTGTGTATCTTGTGTATCTGCACTGCTAGGGGAGTGTGATGGCTATTCTTAGTCATCAACTTGACTACCTCAGGAATTAACTAAAACCCAACTGTCTGGGCACACCTGTGAGAGATTTTTTTTTTTTTAACCATTTGAAGTGATAAGACCCATTTCTAGTATGGACTATTGAGGTGAGAGCCACACTTCCTGCTGGTGGCCTTTATAAAGGACACGGAAGAAGGAGGTTTGCTTTCTCTTTGCCTGCTTGCTCTCACTCTCACTGGCAAGTCCATTCCTTCAGTGGCATTAGAGCCAACTTCTTCAGGACTCCAGCACATACTATCATACTATAGATCAGCTGAGATAACCAGTCTCACAGACTGAACAACTACTGGATTCTTGAACCTTCTGTTGGTAGACAGCCATTTTTTAACTACCTGGACCCCACAGCCTATAAGCCAATCTAATAAACTCCATACATGTGTGTATGCATATATGCATACACACATACGCACACAGGTTTCCCCAGTCCTAGAATGTGTAATTGAGATAGATATACTTAAAAGTTAGAAAAATTCTCACACTGGTTCCCTGACCTGTGGAATGAGGATTATTATGGTTGGAAAGGCTAAATTGAAGCCTATAAAGTTGCCTCTGCCGAAGAAAATAGTGAATCAAAAATAGTATTGTATCCCTGAAGGAACTGCAGAAATTAGTGCCACCATCAAGGACTTGAAAGATACAGGGGTGGTGGTTCCCACCACATCTCCCTTTAACTTTCCCATCTGGCCAGAGCAGAAGACAGATGGATTGTGAAGAATGATAGCTGACTTTCAAAAACTCAAATCAAGTACAGCTGCTGTACTAGATGTGGTATCCTTACTTGAGCAGATTAACACATTTCCTGGTATATGGTATGGAGGTATTAATCTAGTGTACCCTCGTTTTGTGTGTCAACTTAACACAAACTAGAGTCATCAGAGAGGAAGGAGTCTCAGTTGAGCAAATGCCTCCATGAGATGCAGCTGTATGGCATTTTCTCATTTAGTGATCAAGGGGAAAGATGGAGCCCATTGTGAGTGGGGCCACCCCTGGGCTGGTGGTCCTGGTTCTATAAGAAAGGAGGCTGGGCAAGCCAATAAGCAGCACCCCTCTATGGCCTCTGCATCAGCTACTGACCCCAGGTTCCTGCCTGTTTGAGTTCCTGTCCTGACTTCCTTTAGTGATAAACAGCAATATTGAAGTATAAGATGAATAAACCTTTTCCTCCCCAACTTGCTTTTTGGTCATGGTGTTTCTAGCAGCGGCAGAAACCCTAACTAAAACATCTAGCAAATACCTGCCCATAAAGACCACCAGAAGCAATTTGCTTTCAATTGCCAAAGCCTGAAGTATATCTTCACAGTTTTACCTCAAGGAAATTGTAACTCTCCAGCCCTACGTCATAACATAGCTTGCAGGGATCTTCATCATCTGTCTCTTCCACAAAGTATCACATTGGTTCATTATACTGACAACATCATGCTAACTGGACCAATTGACAGAAGGAAGCAACCACTTTGGTCTTGTTGGTAACACATGAAAAAATGACAAATGACAAACAGAAAGCATTGTGAATTAGATTAGAGCTCAGTTCACTCAGGTTTTTCTGCCAACCCCACCAACCAGAAGTCAAGAAAGCCCCTGCTGGGTCCTGTCCTTCAGTGCAAAACTGTTTGGCCATTGTCTCTGAAGGCACTCAACTGATCAAGTTCTTCACCTCCAAACCAAAGACTCAGAGCAGAACCAGGAGGGGTGTGCTATTAGTTAGGGTCACTAGAAATGCCACTTCCTCAGGCTCTGTGTCTGCAGGATGTCTTAAAAAGCCTCCCATGCATATGTGAGGCTGACCTCAAGTACAAATATTTTAGTCTGAAGCATGGGAGTGTTAACAAATACCAGACAGGACAAATGCATCTAGGCTAGAGAGCATGGCTCACAGATAATTTTGGTGAAGTAACCCTTGAATCACACAAGGAATGAAGACCTGACTAAGCCATCCACACTGAAGACCTAAACCTGGGGTTATGCAGAAGCAGAATCTGAAGCGTAGGTTCCCTTCTTTAAATGAATGAGCCTAAACCAGGATGTTTTAAGTCTTTTATTAACTACTTTAGGACAACTAAGGCCACCCCGAAACAACAACAGATACCACCTGCTCCACATGGTTTTTCTTTTATTGACTTTATTTTTGCTGTTTTGAAGCAAGGTCTCATGTAGCACACCAGGCAAGTGTTGAGTTCACTACGTAGCTCTTACTCTTCCTGCCTCTACCTCCCAGGTACTAGGATGATGGGTAACAAGTCACCACAGCCTGTTTCTTTTCCTCATGTTCTAACCACCAATAGGAATCTGGGCTCTGAAATCACACTTTCCCCAGGGTATGAGAAATTGTGGCTATTGGTCCCATATTAGAAGCAGGAAAGTGGAGTGTAATCTGTGTGGACTGTGTGCAGTGGTGATAGGACAGGGTTGTGAGCAGTACTTGGGCCATGGGACCCCATGCTGGGAAGGGGTTACTGCTCTGCAGGCCCATGCCAGGCAGGTTCCAGCAATCAGCACGACCACAAGGCTGGAGTGTCAGCAACAGACCTTTCTGTCCTCAGATGATGGTATGGTGACTGTTGACAGATTAGGTGTAAGCACAGTGTGTAAAGACAATTCTTCCAGATATTCTTATTAAAATTTTTTTTAAAAGTTCATTATTTTGGCCAGGCAGTGGTGGCACACACCTTTAATCCCAGCACTTGGGAGGCAGAGGCAGGCGGATTTCTGAGTTCGAGGCCAGCCTGGTCTACAGAGTGAGCTTCCAGGACAGCCACGGGCTACACAGAGAAACCCTGTCTTGAAAAAAACCAAAAAAAAAAAAAAAAAAAAAAACCAAAACAAAAACAAACAAAAAAGTTCATTATTTTATGTGAAAGGATATTTTGGCTGCATATATGTCTTTACTACATGTATGTCTGGTGACCATGGAGGTCAGAAACCCATCAGATCCTCTGGCACTGGAGTTACAGACGGTTGTAGGGCCATGTGAGTGTTTGGAACTGAACCTGGGTCCCTGGAAGAGCAATGCTTAACCACTGAGTCATCTCTCCAGCCTTCTTATTAAATTCTTAAATGCTCAGAGCCACAGAAGATTGAAAAATTCTAAGTTAAAAAACAAAAAACCAAAAAAAAAAACAACCAACAACAAGGAGAGTAGAAGTTGTCAAAAACAGGACAGCTCTTGTAGTCACTGACTGCTCTCTTTATCTCCAGGTTCATCTTAGAGTTCAAAAGAATTAAAGATATGAAGCAGAGACATTAGACTTGTGTTAGGGGTAGAAACTTCTGGTAGTAGCTTTTGGTGACTCAATCATCAGCTCCTGTGTGCACTCTGGGAGCTCCCCTGAGAAGAGTCCTGAGGAAAGAGAGAGCCAGTCAAGCACGGGAGCCAGGGAGGCCTGTAACCTCTAGATTGTGCAAGTCTACAGACTTTTGCATTCTATTTGGAGGATCTAATTTGAGGTCCCTCATCTCCAGACTGACAAGACTGTTGGGTACACACATCTTGTACCCAAAAAGTCTGAGTTTGGGACCCAAACACTACAGCTCTCAAATGAAGAAACAAAATCCAGCTGGAGGAGGTCAGAACATGCTTACAAGATCCAAAGAGAGAAGGCATCTCTGACTGCTGTGGGTTGTTCCACACAGGGCTTTTCATCCCCACGACTCACTCCCCAGTGAGCCCCACAGAGCCTTATCCCTATCCCTGAGGGAAGAACTGTCCTGCCATTCTTACAGTGAAACTCAATCCACTAAGGCAGTGATACTGGGTACAGATGAATCAAAGAGGACAACAGAATCCATGATGGAATAAGCATGGTTAAGAATTTCAGGGTGTGGGGCTGCACGACTTTAATCCCAGCACCTGGGAGGCAGAGGCAGGCAGACCTGAGTTACAGCCCAGCCTGATCTACAGAGTGAGTTCCAGGACAGCCAGGGCTGCATAGGAAACCTGTCTCAAAACAACAACTTTCCTGAAACAGAGGTACTGTAAGCTGCTGTCTCATTCATGCACTTTAAAAAACAGGTATCATATCAGAGACAGAAGTCTTATGTATTATTTTAGTGTTTAGAAAACAGTTTTTAGGAGATTGAAATAGACATAGTAACATCAACATTACCTGGGCACCCGGAGAAGACAGTGAATGGGGGCACCACAGTTTCTGGAGGTAATACTGTATTGTCAAGAATTTTGCAGCAGTCTTTCAAGACACACCGCGCCCCTGAAATTATAATCTCATTAACAGGTGTTGATCAAGACATGGAATAAAGCTTGATTAGTATGCTGTGTGGAGGCTGTTCTATACTATCTCTATTCATGGTATTTTTATGACAGTGTCTCACTACTGTAGCCCTACTTAGTCTGGAATTTGCTACATCGATCAGGCTAGCCTCAAACTCAGAGAACCAACTGCTTCTACCTCTGGAGTGCTAGGATAACTAGAATGCATCTCTATACCCAGGCACTCATGGTTTCTTATAATAGCCAGGATGCCAGGGATAATGACAGGGTATTTGGTTGAAATTATATACTTCAAGTAGAATCTGACAAGGGAGAGTAAAGGGTGTTGTGTGTGTGTGTGTGTTCAGGCTACACATGAACACTACAGATAATATATTATTATTTTAGGCATTAGACATTAAGCAAACCTTTCTCTTCTGAGAGTTCTTTTTCTCTTCTACTTGACCTAGTGGCATCCGCTGTCTTGCTGCCTTTTTCTTCTACTAACAGAAGCTTTCTGCAATGGGTACTACCCACCGCCACTTGGTCCACATGCTTTACTTCTAGCCCATATATAGACTCCAAGCTTGATCAGTCACTAGTTTAGGGAACCAGCACATGAGCCAACTTAGTCTAATGAACCTCAACCATGAGTTTCTGCAGGGATGACAGGGAAATGAAGCACATTCCAGTAGAGTTCTCAGAAGATGAATGGATACCCACAGCAGCATCTTATCCTTGCCAGGAAGTAACCTCCAGAGGAAACAGAAAAGGGATGAAGGCTTGTTTTCATGTTATCAGATGAACCTTTGGATCATGTGAGCATGCAATTAGGATCTACTTCTGGATCTCTCTTTATATTAGTAATCTAATACATTTGGTTGGGCACCTGCCTGTTTAAGGGTTACTTGTCTGTTCTCTTGTTAATTCCAAAAGAAAAACATCTTGACAAATGTTCTTAAGTACAAAATATTAGTCAATTTGTTTTCTCCAGGAGATAGTTATTTGGATATTTAGACTATGCCTGTGTGTGTCTCTGTGTGTGTGTCTGTGTGTGAGCACGTGCACATGCATGCATGCCCATATCTATTGGAGGACACAGGTTATATTAGGAAAGTGATAATTTTCAACCTTTTTTTTTTTTTAAAAACAAACTCTTTCATTGAGCCTAGCCCTAGAGCTCACTGTTCTAGCTAGCCTACCTGGACACTGGGCCCCCAGCATTGGCTCCACCTCTCCCAAGCACTGGGATTACAGGCATTGTGCCACCATGTGCAGCTTTTACATGGTGCTAGAGATCAAAGCTCAGATTCTTCACCATACACAGAAAACACTACCCACAGAGACACCTCTCCAGCCATTGACTGTCTTTACTCAAGCTTGTAAATTCATCTGTATCTTGATAAGCCTGCTTACTTCCATTTGAAAAAGTATGCTGCCAAATGAAATCTTTCAAAGTTTTATTTATTTAATGTATTGGTATTTTTGTCTCCTGGTGCCTTTGAAAGCCCTGAAGCTAGAATAACAGATGGTGGTGAGCTATTATGTGGTGCTACAAATTGACTCTGGGCCCTCTGGAAGAACAGCCAGTGCTTTTTAACTGCTGATCCATCTCTCCAGCTTCCCTAAATGAAAATTTTAAAAAAAAGGTTCTACCACCAGAAATGATAGCTGTAAAGAAATTTTAATCCAGTAACATGGCTGCTCTGGCAAGGGATCACATCCAAAGACTAGGTCTGTCTGATCCATTGGAATGCAAGCATGATACATAACTTTAATTCCTCTGGCTAGAATACAGACATACCCTTAGAACACACCTTTAATCACAAACCATGAAGGAAAGGTTAGTTTGTAGAAGGAAGCATCCATGTTTGAGAGTGATGTCTAACTGAGGGACAGACAAAGTGAAAAATCAGAGAAAGATTTGGCAGAATGAGTCTAGAGATGGGATACACCCAATTCTCATGAGAACAGACAGGAAAGAGGCTACTGAAGAGCAGCACAGAGAGAGTTCAGTCAGCTCAGTTGAGTCAGCTTGGTTGGTGCAGTTCTGTTCAGTTTAGTTGAGTGTAATTAAAGTCATGCAGTTGAGTTGACTTCAGTTCAGAGGCAGTTTTTATTGGCACAGTTTTACAGAGTCAGGTTGCAAAGAGAACAAGTTAGACACAGAAGACAGAATAGGCCACAGAATAAGAAGGAGCCAGAAGATTAAAACAAATTGTGTTAGTTTGAGGCCAAGGAGAGCAATTCACTGAGAAGCTGAGAGAAGCCAGTATGAATCAGTCAACTTGGAGAGGAGTTTTGAGCCAGAACAGCTGAGTTGAACCAGCCAGGTAGAGTTCAGAAGGAACTAGAAAGGGTGAGCTTATTCAGCAGTAAGCCTCCAAGACAATTGCATTTGGCGAATAAAGTTATTTTAACAGTTAGTAGCCTACTTTAATCCCAGCATGTACGAAGCACAGGCAGGCAGATCTCTTGGCAAGCACAGACCAGCTATTAGTGAGACACTGATCTCAAAAAAAAACAAAACCAAGGGGGCCACAGAGATGGCTCAGCAGTTAAAAGCACTCAATTCTCTTCCAAAGGACCAGGTTCAATTCCTACAACAGCTGTAGCTCACAACTGTCTCCAGTTCCAGCGAATCTTATATCCTCTTCTGACCTCTGCAGTCTCCTAGCAGACATGCAATGCACAGATATACATGCAGGCAAACACCCATACACATAAAATAAAAGAATTTTGTTTTTGTTTAAGGAGACAGGGTTTCTCTGTGTAATAGTCCTCACTGTCCTGGAACTTGCTTTGTAGATTAGGCTAGCCTGACAAAGATCCAAGTGTCTCTATCCCCATTCAGTGTTGGGATTAAAGGTGAGTACCACCACACCTGGCTTTAAAATAAAGCTCCTATCTGCAATGCCTGAATTTCATGAAAGGTTAAGCTGTCTCCAGCTGGATGGACAAAACGACTGGCAACAGTTGGTGTGTCTGGTTCAGAAGCAGGCTGTAAGTGCAGATGTTGATTCTCCCCTGGAAGTTCTCATTCATTAATTAGCTTTGGTATTTTCAAAGATATCAACTATCTCCCCTGGTGAAAAACAAAGTGATGTTATTGCTAAGGCTGTGGTCATGCCTACACTCCTAATTCCGAAGACTAAGCACATGGATATAGAATGTGCTACATAAAGCATGGCACATTCCCAGTTTGGGATCCATAGACAAAGGGCCTTAGAAAAATACAGTGGGAAGGAATCTTTTCACTACTTACTGATAGCCACCACAGAGCCTACAGCCTGCTTTGTCTACTAGTTAATCATCCCACCCATTTAGATCCAACCTACTTAGAGAAATAGAGTTTAACTGAATTTCAGGAACATTATGAGTACAGGGATTAATTCACAACAGTATGAAGAATACAGATAGCTTTAAGACATGAGTGGATTTGTAATAGCTGAGGAGGTAAAAGGCTTTTTCATTCTTCCTCAAGGAGGAATCAGGAGCTTTAGCTATGCTGCTCATTTTACTCTGACCTGGCTAACTTTATGTAAACCAAGTTAACAACTGCTCTGTATTTCCCTCACCCTGGAAGCAGGACGTAAAGCCAAATCAACAGCAAAGCTGCCAGGACTAGACGTAACAAGCATAGCTGATGCACCATAATGCCTGAGATACTGCTGGCCATTCCAATTTACACTTTCCACAGCAAGCCATTACTGGACCGTCACATGGGCACACTAGGAAGTCTATGTGCCACAGGGGCAGTTAGGCTTTAGCTCTGAGAGTCTACAGTTCTAAAGACTCTAAAGTTTAAAAAGCTTTAAAAACTGCCAAGGTTTAACAAGTATTGCTCACACTGAACAATGATCAGGGCTATTCTGAAAAGTAACATTCGGGAAAGAGGTACAAAAAACAGAGTATCTCTCCAGGAATGGTAAGACAGGCCTATAACCCAGCTACTTGAAAGGCTAGGACAGCAATGGCATACATTCAAGTCCAGTCTAGTCCTTGTCATGTACACAGCAAGTTCCTGATTAGTCCAAACAACACAGCCAGGCCCCTGTCTTAAAATACAACAAAATTTTAAAAAGTGATTTAAATGTTAAAAATATAGCTCAGGAGTAAATGCTTGCCAGGGATGTACAGGGCAGGAGTTCAATTTCTGGAGCAGTATGTAATAACCAGTGTAATAACTGTATGTATTTGTAAGTTATAGTGTGATACTTCAGTGCACAGCATGTGCTGATCAAATTAATGCAACTGAAATTGATTGTTTATCACTGATTTTGATCATGTTTCTTCATTCTTAAGTATACTAAGTTTTGAGGAGGCTACCATGTTCTGTCAGTCTAGATACATATCTCGTGTGGAGTGAGGCTCCTCTGCTGTGCTGTAGAACATCTTCCTTGCTATGGTGTACGTTAGTGCCCTTATTCTATCTCCTTCTAGCTTCTCCCTTAATCATTTTTCTCCTTTCTTCTATTTGACATCAACTTTTGTTTGTTTGCTTTTGTTGTGTTTTTTTTGTCAAGACAGAGTTTTTCTACATAGCCCTGGCTGTCCTGAAACTGGCTCTGTAGACCAGACTGGCTTTGAACTCAGAGATCCATCTATTCTGCCTTTGAAGTGCTGGGATTAAAGGCATGCGACCATGACTGTTTGATTGAGATCAACTTTTTCATTCCATCTTTCTTTAACACAGAGCTGAACAGTAGCTTTTGCTCTATACATAGTAAGGAATGCCTCTGAAACAAGAATATGTGGCAGAATTATTGTTCCTCCATCTCTAAGTTCAATTAGAATTGTTTTCACATCAACATGAGCTGCCCTGCACTGACCATCCATGCTGAGTCTTTGTGGCTTCTAGAACAAGAACTGTGAACTGCATGGGTTTCGATACTTTAACATCTGACACTCAGCTAGAGCAGAGAGTTCTGCATTTTGGGGTGGAAGAATCTGGCTTTTACTATAATCTAGTCTGTGGTACACATTTGAAATATACAAAACATCTTCTCTAGACTTTATGGAGACAACCTTTGGTTATTAACATTCTTAACTAAAACATGATTCTCAGAAACCCACGTTTTTTTTTTTTTTTTTTTCAGACAGTTTTACATAACTGCATATAACCCAACTTGCCTGGAACCACTCTGCTTCAGTGAGCTGGATCGATTCAGTTGCCACTGATTGCAGGCTATTGTACGTACCTGCAGCCCCACCAATTCGCCTCTGTGTTACTGACTCACCACAAATCTCTGTCTTGGATAGCTGCCTCAGGCAGGCCACTAGTTGCTGAGGTGTGCCTTGTTTGTTTTTGGCTTGTTGGACAGAGTGTGTCACTGTGGCCCTGGCTGTCCTGGAATCATCATTAGACTGCTTGCCTCGAACAAGAGAAATTCTCCTGCCTCCTCACAGTCTGGGACTAAAGGCGTGCGCCACCACCGCCCGGCTCTGCACTAGTTTCAATATGCCCATCATATCTGTAGTAGTTTGGATATGCTTGACCTAGGGAGTGGCACTATTGGGAGGTGTGGCCTTGGAGTGGGTGTGGCCTTGTTGGAAGAAGTGTGTCACTGTGGGGTGGGTTGCTGTCTGAGATAGCAAATTCTGTTTGCCTTCAGAACAAGATGTAGAATTCTCAGCTCCTTCTACAGTACCATGCCTGCTTGGATGCTGCAATGCTTCCTGCTATGATGATAATGGACTGAACCTCTGAACCTGTAAGTTAGTTCCAATTAAATGTTGTCCTTATAAGAGTTGCCTTGGTCATGGTGTTTTTTCACGCCAATGGAAACCTAAGACAATATCCTTCATCCACAGCACACTGTAAGTTTTATGAGGTAAGGTAACAAAGAGCAATCTGCAGTGCAGCTATTCAAATGGCATGTATATTTAATCATAGCTCTACCGCTGCCTTTGTCAAATCCCTTAGTGTTAGCATCAGACACATACAGCCAGCTCTTAGACCCAGCGAACAGACATGTCATCTCTAGGTGACAACACTGCTCCTGTGTCCATTGCCATGGCACCAGCTGAGTCCCTCTACAAATGAGTCACAGCCTGAATAAAAGGCCTATCCCCACCCCACCCCTACCCCCGCCCACACACATACCAGCTCCTTTCCTTCTACCCTCTCCCAGAGGTTGCCTCTGCTAATAAACCTCCCACGTGAGACCTGCGGCATGGTAATGATTTGTCTGGGACTGCCCCGCCTATTCTAACACTTAGCATCTATGGCTCTCGATACTCTCAGCAGTAAACAGGAATAACAACAGTGCCAACACCCTTGTGTGGTTATGAATATTAAACGAAGTAATTAATGGAAAAGAAGTTTTGTATGTGTATACATTTATGTGTGAGTACATGTATGTGTTCATGTTGGGACATATGTGTGTACACATTCATACAGAGGCCAGATGTTAACCTCCAGTGTTGGTCCTCAGGCACCATCACCTTGTTTTTCATGACACAGGGTCTCTCCTTGCTCTGGTGCTTGGCAAGTAGGCTGGTTGGTCAGACAGTCTGCCTGTTTCTGCCTCCCCAGTACTTACAGATGTGTGATACCACACCCGGCTCTTTATAAGGGCTCTAGGATCAAATTCAGGTCCTTATTCCTGCAAGACTGGTGCTTTACCAACTGAACCCTTAGCTCAGGCAAAGAGTTTAACATCATATGGAAGAATGTCAACAGAGGTTAGCCATTATTACTTGGTTTTATTTTGGGTGTGTGTTTGTATCTTTGTGGTGTTGAAGAATCAAATCCAGAGCCTCATACAAGCTACATATGTACTCTACATCTGAGTTAGTTCCCCAGCCCACTAGCCATTATTATTATTAATGCTTGGGGAAAAAATCCAAATCCAGTAAGAAAATTTTAACCCCAGGAAACTGGAAACGGCTCATCCCCCATTACAGGGACAAAGTTCTACGGATGAGATGGGAAGGGGAAGACAGAGAGGAAATGAAGCTGCTTAGTGAAGTGAATCCTATACTCACAATCACACAGTTCTTGCCAACATGCACATAAGAACCAATCTGGGCAGCGTTGACCACACAGTCTTCCTCAATAAAGACATGATCTCCAATATGCAGAGGAAAGAATGCAACACTAAAAAGGAAAAGAAGACGAATCAGGAAAGGGCAAGGTGATAGAGCTTAGGTTAAGGTTTACAGAACTATAGACCATAACCTCAATATTTATTTATTTATGTATTTACAGAGTGACTCATTTGTTTTATTTTTTGAGACAGGGACTGTTTTTGTACTCCTGACCATCCTGGAGCTTGCTAACGTAGAGTGGCCTCAAATGCACTAAGATCCTCTTGCCTCTACCTCACAAGCTCTGGGATTATAGACATTCATTACCAGGTCCAGCCTTTATAGATACTCTATGTTGCCTAGGCTAACCTAAAATTTGTCACATAGCCCAGGATGACCTTAATCCCTTGATCCTCCTGACTCAGCTTCCTGAGCAGTGGATTATAGGCTTGTACCATACCCTCAGTTTTTGTCATGTCTTAATAAGACTACTCCTTGCAAGAAAACAGTCCTCAGGTCACAGATACTCCAAATGTTAAAACCAAAGAATCAGCCTAATAACTCAAAATCAGGATTGCTGCAAAGAAACAATAAAGCAGGAGTAGTAGGATCTTCAAAGCAGATTAATGTGGGCGGGTACTGACCCAGTCCTGCTTTCTTTGACAAAGCTCACACATCATGTTTAGTAATCTGTTTCCAGGACTGACAAGTTCATAGGCTATCAGTTTGGATGACCAACAGAGAGTAAAAAACAAAGAACAAATTTACTAACCAACTAACTAAGTAACTAACTGGGAGCCTAGGTGAGAAAAGAGGGTTTCATATAGCCCAAGCTGTCTTCAATTTGTTATGTAAAAGATAACCTTGGTATCTGATCTTCTTGCCTCTGAACTAGAGCTGTGTGCCACCATACCCCATTCATGTAGTGCTAAGACTGAACCCAGGCCCTTATGCATGCTAAACAAATACTTTATATTCCCAGATCTTTAAAAAAAATGTTTTAGTTCACAACATTCTTAAACTTTAATCATCTACCATATTTTCCAAGTTCCTACTTTGTCCCCAACTCTTTGCTAGGAACTGGGGATGCAATGTAAGCAACATAGATCTGTCATGTGAGGAAAGTACAATTAAGAAGACACCAGATGGAGTAAGGACTGCATGCATAACTAGACACACCTATGTCTGAAGTGATATCACATAACTAGGACCATTACCTAGATGGGGGCTCTGCAGAAAGCCTAATACTGAGTGGAATTTAAAGACAGATGTGGTAGCTCATCATTAATCCTGGCACTTGTGTGGCACAGGAAGTCAATATCTGTGAGTTCCAGGACAGCCAGAGCTTCACAATGAGAGCTTATCTCCAAAACAAAACAAAACAGATTATATTTAAGTCAAGATTTGAAGGACAAATAGGAGTTACCAGGCTCTCTCTCACGACATCTAACTTTATTTCCATTCTCTACAATTCTCTTTTGTTTTTTTTTTTGGTTTTCGAGACAGGTTTCTCTGTATAGTCCTGGCTGTCCTGGAACTCACTTGGTAGACCAGGCTGGCCTCGATACTCAGAAAATCCGCCTGCCTCTGCCTCCCAAGTGCTGGATTAAAGGCGTGCGCCACCACCGCCCGGCCTTCTACAATTCTCAAATATCACTGACAATGTTTCTGTACCAGCATTTATCAGACAATGTTTAAAAAAAAAAAAAAAAAAAAAAAAAAAGATGTGTGTGTGTGTTTCTGGGTACCTACAGAAGTCAGAAAGGAGTGGTAGATGCCTTGGAGCTCTAGAGTTACAGGCTACTTAACGTGGATGCTGAGATCTGAACCTGGTCCTTTGACAGAGCAGTAAACACTCTTAACCACTAAGCCAAGCCCCTAGGTCATATTTTAAATCTGTGGACTAGATGAGATATAAAGTAGTTGTTTGCTCACTAATTCCTTCAGCCCTGTTCTACAAGGAATATTTTATAAGTTATAGTATCTATCAACCAAGACAAAGATTTACTTAAACTTTGTTAATTTTTAGTATTTTAAGTCTCTTTCTCTTGTGAAATATATCATGTAGCAGTCTACACCAAACCCTCTTTAAACTTTTTCTGTTCCTGATACTTTTTTACCCAAGAAATTTTTTTCTATATAATTGTATATACCCAGGTATACAATTATATAAGTTTCCTAGTGAAACATTTAAGCTGAGTGCTGTGGCACACACCTATAACCCCAGCACTTAGGTGGCTGAGTGTGGAAAATTGGGGGTGAGGGGAGGGTTCAAGGCCAGGCTGAGCTACACTAGACCTATCTCAAACAAACACACACACACAAATATTTACTGGAAATAGATCATAAGCAGCCTATGGCCATAGTGATCTGAGTGTGTCCAATCTCATTATAAATCATAGAGAAATTTATTTTAAAACAAAACTTTGATATCCATATAACTTAACCATTATTAAAGACAAAAGCAAGTGTGTATGCTGTGGTGTGTTCATTTCATTTATTTTTACATAATTAGGTCTTGTCTGGGTATTTAATAATGCAAAACAGAGCATCTTCACTGTTGCTCAGAGTTGACTGATATTCTAATTTTATAATTATCAATGCTCAGAAAGACACTATGAATAAATACTTAGTATAAAATGGCAGGTATGTTTAAAGCCATTTCAGGAACTACTGGAAAAATATGTCCTAATCTCAAGACAAAATACATTAACTAACTTTTCCTTTTAATGAACTCAGGTCAGCAACTCAAAGAGCAACTGTCATTAAACAACAAATTTTTTTTGAAAGATTTGTTTTATATGTATGTGTGTAAAAGTATCTTTTATTCTCCTTATCTAATTGTTGTCTCAGAGGCTTACTGCCTCTGTCTGTTAACCTATGCACAGTCCTGGAAGCTTCTAGCCTCCATACAATCTTATCTAGGTCTAGAATGTTTTCAGTCTCTGAGATTTGCTACTGATTAAGCTCAGCCTTTCTAGTTCTTTCTAAGCTCTAGCTGGATGGTTCAACTCAGCTGTTTTGGCTTAAATGTCTCTCTAAGATGACTGACTCAGTCTGGTTTTCTCTCTCTGCCTCTGACTGAATTGCTCTGCTTAGCCTCATACTAAATCTGGCAATCGGTTCTGATTTCTGGCTCCTTCTCATTCTCTGGCTTGTTTTCTTACTGTCTCTGTAACTTCCATAAAACTGCTCCTTTCTTCTCTTCTTTATGTTGCTCTTTCTCTCTAATTCCGGAGATCAGCTATCCCAGTGTCAAATCTTCTTTGTTACTGCTCCTCTTAATTAATCATCTTTTTCTTTCTTTTCTTTTTTTTGTTGCTTTTCGAGACAGGTTCTCTGTATACCCAGGGCTGTCAGGACTACTCTTAACAGGTGGCTCGAACTCAATCTGTTCTCTGCTCCCAATTTGGGATTAAGCGTGTGCCCACCCACGTTAGACACACTTTCAAGCACAGGCCTTTCCTTCTACAAACTAACCTTATCTTCATTGTTTGGATTAAAGGTGTGTCCTAAGGGTGTGTCGTATTCCAGCCAGAGTAGCTCTTTGCTAGATTAAAATTCCTCTAAGTGTATTTGCTTGCATAAGTTTATGTACACCCCATGCATGAAAGAGTCCAAGGAGGCCAGAAGGAACTAGTCCTTAACTGGAACAATAGGCAGCTGTAAACACAGCCAGGTCCTTTGTAAGAGCAGTGGTCTCTTAATCACTGAACCATCTCTCCAGCCTCAAAACCCACCTTCTAATTTGATAAAATCCAAGGATATACTAATTTTATACTTACATGTTAAGGAATGACTATAAGAAAATATGAAACATTTATTTTCAATAACTAAACCATTGTTTCTCTAATAGCAGCAAAATATACAGTAAAGACATTAGACTTTATACCATAGTTCAAACCTGAGTGGAACATTTCAGGAAGCACTCATTGGTATGGCTTGTATGGTGTTATGCACAGTGCGGTGGTGTCAGAGGATGTACCATGAGCATGTACTGCCAGAAACTTTGGATTCATTCTGTATTTCATTTTCAATTAATTTTTGGTTTTAATACTCAGAAACCTTTCATTTGTTGCCAAATTTTCATAGCCTCCACACTGAGTTAGTTATGCAACAATTATACAGGGTCATGGCTTGCAGTTTAAGAAACTATAGGCCATACCAGTCCTGAGCTTCTCTAATTTTAAATTAAAAATCCAAATATCTCAGCATTATTTGATTCCAGCATACATTCGAGAGGGAACTCCAGCTTCACCCTTTACCCAGGCTTTACGGTCTATGCTTCAGTTGTCTAATTTTTGTAGGGACTTTTCTACTGCTGACAGAAAACAATGAACAAGGTTAAAGCATCCAGAGTGAGGTCCATTATTGTGAGCCCCCCTATGCAGCGGCCCCCCAGATGGCCAGACCTTCTCATTACACATCTAAACACATGGTCATGGGCAATATCAGCAGGAACAGTATGGAGCCTAGGACTGCAAACAGGTAATTAAGTCACATACCCTTTGCTGAATTTTTTGAATGGTGGCCTTATAACACTACGACTTTTCACAACACAGTGACGTCCAACTCTTACATTTGCCAGGTCTCCTCGGATGATACAGTCATTCATTATAATGGTCTATAAAGCAAAATACATTTAAAAATTACCAGTGTAGTCCATTTCCTGAATTCTGTTTTAAAATACTTAAGATACTGCCTCTTTGAGTTTTGTGTCTAGTAGTCCTGGGCACAATACAGCATAGCAGAACAATCTGCCACTATGTTTTCTTCAGACATAAAAAGATTTCTGGTCCTTCCCTCCACCACCACCACCTTCTTATTCATAATATTTAATGTAATGTAAATCCTATTTAAATACAGTATTGAAGAAAATGACAAAAGTGTTCATGTTCAGTTTAGTTGAAATTCCTCTGCTTACACTTCTCCATCTACTGCTCCTTGTCTTGTGTGCCCTCTCCTGTCATAGTTCATGTGTTACTGCCCTCCCCACTCCTCTTCCTTAAAGCTTCTTTATTCCATGGCTGGAGACATGGCTCAGAGGTTAAGAGCACTGACGATCTTCCTGAGGTCCTGAATTAAATTCCCAGCAACCACATGGTGGCTCACAGCCATCTATGCTGAGATCTGGTGCCTTCTTCTGACCCACAGGGATGCATGCAGGCAGAATACTGTATCCATAATAAATAAACCTTTAAAAAAGAAAAAAGGCTTCTGTATTCCCCATCTAATGGGCCACTAATTTCTTGGCTTCTCCTCATTGATCATCTTTGTGCATTCAATAAATCTAATTTTGAGAAAAAAAATAAAAAACAAAGAGAACTAGAAATGACATTTGGAGACACAGCACTATTTTATATACCCTGCTGGTACAGTGACTAGTCAAAGGAAGCAAAGGTATGCCTCTGAGGCCACCTGTCCCTTTACCTTGCCATTGAGAACGATGTTCTGGCTTCCACACAAAACAGACTGGCGACTAACTTTGTTCCCAGATGCCTAAAAGCAAAACAGAAATCTAGGGTGAAAAACAGAGACTTCTGGACTACAGTTTCCATCACACAATCTCACATTGCAGAGAAAATTACTTCAAATGAAGGGCAATCTAAAAAGGAATGAGGCCTGAGTGTATACTGCACCCCTACCGTCCCAGCTCTGGGCAGGATGAATTTGGGGTTAGACTAAACTATGAAGAGAGACTCCATCACAAAACAAACCAACAAAAACCAACTAGAGAGGGAAGGCATGGAGAGGGAACGGAAGGCTGAAGGGCATAGTGCTTACGGACTCAATCCAATATATCAAAAGGGCAAGGGTGGATTAGGAACTGAAAGCTCAAGAAATGAATTGAAGGAGCCGGGCGATGGTGGCACACGCCTTTAATCCCAGCACTTGGGAGGGAGGCAGAGGAAGGCGGATTTCTGAGTTCGAGGCCAGCCTGGTCTACAGAGTGAGTTCCAGGACAGCCAGGACTACACAGAGAAACCCTGTCTCGAAAAACCAAAAAAAAAGAAAAAAAGAAAAAAAAAAAAAAAAGAAAAAAGAAAAAAATGAATTCAGGATTGGTGTCTAATGATAGGTCTAACGACAGATGTGCATTCAAACCGCAGTTCCATATAATGGTTTCATTGCCCTAAATGAGGAAAATTACTTTCCCATGATCACAGACATACAGAAAAAATGATAGTAACCCTAATAGTGGCAGTTTACACATGTTATTATGAGTTGACAATTAGAAACACTAACTTCTTAGCACGTATGCGGGCTGTGAAATAGTATTTTTAAAAGAGCCCGGAGCCTGAAAATGTAATTAATGTCAGAATGAATAGGTTGTATTGTGTATACGTCTGGAAGATATTATTCCTACAGGAAAATCAGGCGTGTATATATGCACACACATACATATATATGCATACACACCCACCCACATCCACACTTCCCTCCCCAGCTACACACACACACACGGGATGGAAGAGAGAGCCTAATTCATGCATGCACCGACTAAATAATAATCAGATGAAACACGAAGCGTCTCTACGTCATCCAAGGTAGGAACTGAGGGAGCAGGGGCGAGTATAGCAGGGACAGGAGGGGAGAGCGTCTAGTCCTCGAGGGGCCCGTAACTGCCAGCGGGGACAGGGTCGCCACACGCGCACCGTCTCGATGTACTCGGACTTGTTGTATAGCAGTTCGCCCAACTCCATGGCTGCCTCCTCTCTGAACCTCAGGATCCTGTCAGTCGCTCAGGCTGACCGTGATTCCAGCTACTTCCGGTTGACTGTTCACTTCCGCTATCTGCGCCCTCGACTCTCACCACTAACTACTCGACTCTCCTCTAGTCAGTCCTGCTTGATCGCTCGGCGGTCTCTAGCTGCGCATGCGCAGACCGAACGGCGGTTTTAATTGGCCAGAGCGAGTAGCGCGCGGGACCTGTGTGGTTAGCCAGTCACATAGTGAGGGTGAACTAGGTTCCTGTTCTTCCCTGGGATTCCTTCTGGCTCCAGAAAGCCCTGGTTGGGTCCCTGTGACCACAGGCCCGAGGCTGGCGACGGCTCCTCCTTGCGTTCGGCTTCCATCCCGATGGAAGAGCTTTCCGGGAAGCCCCTCAGCTGTGCGGAGAAGGAAAAGGTGCCCGGGTTGCGGGAAGGGTAACCCAGGGCATTAACCTGGGTTTTCAAACCTGGTTCCTGTATCCGAGCCACTGTCCTCCGACCTACCCCCCACAAGTCCTTGAGACTAGCGCGCTTCCCTCGTGGTGAAGCTTAAAATGGAAATCAACCAAACCCAACTTCTAGTGGTACTGCAAAAATATTAGGTGTAAAACTTTACATATAGATAAACTAAGCCTCCTTCTCTTAAGTCCACCCCTGCCCTGCATGTAAATCTTTTCAACAGCCTTATACTTACATTGTGTTTGGTATTAGGACTTGCCCTCCAAACTAGGTTTACTTGAGAAGGGATGTTTATACGTAACTCTGTTGTTCTGAGCGATTTCTCATGTTTAGACCCACGTTGTAACTGGACGAAGGAAGAAAAAATATAAATATTACATATATGAATAGGTGTTTGTGTGTGGTGTGCATACAAATTTATTAGTTGGCAGAGCTCTCATTTCTTTCCGGCTCAGTATATTATTCTCCTGCAAGACTTAAATATTGCTTGTAGTTCTTGTGTTTGCTATGCAAATTAGAATTCACATTAATTTGTCCTTGCTATCAGTCGACCTTCTAAGTGCGTAAAGATTTTACAAATAAACAGATAACTCCCACTTACTGATAAGATTGAGGACCAGATAACAGGTTAAGAGCACAGACTCTAGGCCTTCCTAATGCTGTGACTGTTTAATACAGTTCCTCATCTTGTGATGACCCATGATCATAATTTCATTGCTACTTCATAACTGTAATTTGCTACTATTGTGAATCAGAATATAAACATATGATATGAAACCCCTCTCAGGGTCTGGACCCACAGCTCTGCCTGTGAGGTTTAAATGGAGCAGTTAGAAATAGCACCACCCTGGAGGAACTGCTTATTCAGTTTGCAATATCTATAAAGGGGGGTGATTATATAATAGAATGTTTGTTAGGATTATTGTGAGTGCTAATTGAGTCAATGGACATTAAAGTCACAAAAGTCCCTAGGACCAACTGAAGCACATTATGTCAGCCATTTTTATTGTGTGTCTGAAAATGCATGGGGACTGAGATGACTTTAGCAAAGAAGTGCTGGTGTCCACAAGGTACTCTGGGAACTGAAGTGGGGAAAGTGCTTAAGAAGAGTTTAAGTTGTTAGTAACTTTTTTTTTCTTAATTTTTAATGATGAAACAGAAATAGCTGGGCACTGGTGGTACACACCTTTAATCCCAGCACTTGGGAGGCAGAGACAGGTGGATTTCTGAGTTCTAGGCCAGCCTGGTCTACAAAGTGAGTTCCAGGACAGCCAGGGCTACACAGAGAAACCCTGTCTTGAAAAACAAAACAAAAAAAAAAAAAAAGAGAGAGAGAGAGAAAGAAAGAAAACAAAAACGTACCTAAAAGCAAAGCTTCTGGAAAAACCATTTGTTCTTCCTTGTCTTGTATCGATTCCTCAAAATTGACCTTGGCATGCTGCCTGGCCTTGTGTTTCAAAACTGGGTCTCTGAACACATCCTTGTTGGCATCAATTTTGTCCAAGGGGATATCCAGAGTTCCTTGTGGGCATGAGGTGGTTGTAGTTAAACTCTCACAAAGAACTTGATCTTGGGTCGATTTGCAGTTTTCTTCTTGCCCATAGCAGCTGTCACTTTTGGGGAATAGTGGTCAATTCCAGCCACCAGGGCATGGCTGTAAGGGCAGTCTAGTGCCATCATCAGTGTTGTTCACGATGATGGCTTTGCATCAGAGTAATGTCCAGCCAGGACTAGCACCACTTTCCCGGGTTTCATGAACTTGCCCACTTCGACAGCAATCAGCTGGCACCCAGCAGAAAGAAAAGAAGGACCTGATAGTAACTTTCATTGTATAGCTTTTTTGTTCTTTTTGGTTTGTGAAGTTGTTCTTAAGAAAGGATCTTGTATCCCAAGCTAGTCTTGGACTTACTAGGAAGCTAAGGATGACCTAGTACCTCCCAAGTGCTGGGGTTACGGTGTTCACTAAAGAACTGGGTTTATACAGTGTTAAGGGTCAAAGCACATGCTAAATGAACACTCTACCAAGAGAGATACATCTCTAGCCCCTTTTGTGTTATTTTAAAAGGAATATACTGAGGATAGAAATCCAACAATTGTCTGAAGGATGAATACAGGGTTCCTAAAGGGTGGAAAGACAAGGGTGGCTTTGCTGCTGAGAGAACATTTCAACCACAGAAGCTAAGAAGACAGAAAGAATCAAACTCTCAGGGACTAGTAATTTGGCATAGCCTAAATGAACTTATTTGCAAAAGCTTTGTGGAGATGCCTGCTGTGTGCCTGGCTGGGAACTCAGCTGCAACAGCCCCTACCTCCACTGGCTTTCTTCTCTTTATTCTTCAGGTGTAAGAACCGGCTCCACCATGGAGCTTTCCTTCTTGTGGTGCCTAGAATAATTACACATATAGTATTTCCACAAGACTAGTTCCTTCCTTTAGATCTAGGTGCAAGTGGTAGCTCTCAGAATGCCTCCTTTGACTACAATCCCTACAGGAAGCTAGTTATTTATATCATTTAGATTAATCTAGGTACTTATTACTATGTCAGATCTGATGCCCTTGAATGTTATCTGCATTCCTCACTGCAAGTAAATTGCCTTAACTACCCTGTACCTCAAGCACCAAGGATAACTGATACTGTGTGTCTCATGGGGTGTGTGTATTGGGGAGTACTACTGCAAGTTCCTGGGCCATTAATAGATAAAGAACATTATGTAACAACCCCTCCCTGCTTCTCAAAGTGATGGGAAGATACAGGAGAAAATGGACAGCATAATGTGTGGTGCAGTAAATTTTGAGAATAGCACAGAGGAATGGAAGAGTGTCTAAACTCAGTTTGAGCAGAACCTAGAAGTCTATCCTAGGATGTAATTCTGCAAACTAAGGCTTGAGGAATCATGCTCCATGTGACAGGAAACCATCATGGAAAGGTCCTGAGAGAGCTTGATGCTTTGTAGGAACTGAGAAAAGGTTTGAGGAGGAGAAACTGCCCTTCCCTGTATTGATCTTGTTGAGGGATGCTACTGAACTCTTCATACTGAGTACCATGATTTGCTAGGCACTATATCCATTCCCTCTGATCTCACCTTTCCATTACTCAGAATTGTTACTGTTTTCTTCCCAGTTGAAGGAAAAGCTAGCATTTTTGAAAAAGGAATACAGCAAGACACTTGCTCGCCTAGGTGAGTGAATCATAGTTGGTCAAATTAAGGTGTTGCACAAACTATATAAAAGGTTTTGTTGGTCTGTTTTGGTTTTGGAACAGGCCTTCCCTATGTAGTCCATTTTGAGTTAAACTCATAAACTGCGGCCAAAAGATGCCCAGAGGGTAAAGTCACCTCCAGTCAAGCTTGACAAAGTGACCTCAATGCCCAGGAGTAACATGGTGTAGGAAAGTTGTCTTCTGATATCTACTGAGAAATGCTAAAGAATGGGGTATTCATGTGTGGGAACACACACACACACAATAAATAAAACATAATAAAAATAAATAAACCCACGATCCTGCCTGGCCTTCAGGGTGCTAGGATTACAGGTGTGTACCACCACAACTAATGGAGAGAAAGGTTCTTGATGGTAATAAAGCTTTAAGGAAAATTGATTTCTTGGGCTGCTTTTGTTTTCTCTAGCGTGCCAAAAGAGCTGAGAAGGTTAAGAACTCTAAGAAAGCAATAGAAGATTGTATGCCCCAGCAGGAAATCTCCTACAGCTAAGCCACTCTGGTAAATTAGCCAGTTCACTTATACTTGCTTTGAATTCACTCCCCAATTTGCTGATATCACTTTGTTCACATTCCATGGAAAAGAAGCAGTAGACTTCTTAACACAGAATTCCTGTTATATAATCAGGCAATACTCAGTATTCAGTTGGATTGCCAATTTAGCTGCTTTTTTTCTCCTCAAATTTTCAGAACTATATTCCGTGTTGTAATTGGAAAAATGTAGTTTTTAACTTTTTATTTTTAATTATGATTTTTTTTAATGTCATATTTTGCCACAGAGCTATAAATAGCCTGGTACTTACACTGTTTCCCAGGCTGGCCTCATACTCATGGCAGGCCTTCTACCTCAGCCTCAGGGCTACTCTTTGACTGTAAATATGCTGCATGAATGGCTATGTATATGTTTCTGTGTGGGTCTGTTTTTGATTCTCTTGTGACTACCTGGGAGTGGACTTAATTGATCTCATTTATACATACTTTCCCCCTCAGAACCTATAAATAAAGGCTCTCCTTGTGACAAGTTACAAAGCAACCATCTTGATGAGGAGACTGGAGAAAACATCTCTCAGATACTTGATGTTGAACCTCAGTCCTTTAACTGTAAAAATGGCCAAGAAGTATTACATACACCAGGAACAGGTGACATCCAAGGACAATTTTTGCATAGCACCAGTGGCCCTGATGGTAAGAGAGGGCAGAATACACTTCCAGGAACAACAAAAAAGCTGCAGAAGAAATCATCTGTTTCACAGGAGAAGGAAGATTTCTTTGACACTGATTCTCTTGTGCTCCCTGGCAAGCACAGAAAAAGACAGGAAACAGATCGTAGCAAGAATCCTAGGGCCTCAGTAAGTGAAAAGACTCACCTTTTAAGTTTGAAGTCTCAAACTCCTGACCCTCCAGACCTTGTTACAGGATTGGAGAGGGTATATTAATTCCACCATCTGGCAAATCAGAAAGGGGTATTGATACACCTGTGAGAGGAAACAATGTTTCTATGGAGACTGTAGTTCCTTCATGTACTGTGTCAGATAGCAATCACAGTTGGCACCTTGAACATACACTCCTAACAGTGGCTGCAAAATTACTACTCAGGGTCTGGCTTCATCATAAACCTGGTGACACAAAACAAAAAAATGACTATATTTACAGATAACCCAGTAGTACATAAAGCTGTGAGTGCCAGTAGTCAGCTGCCAGGAAGTCCTAATTCATGGTCTGTGAATGATCTCACTCATAGTAACTTGCCAGCAGATACTACCCCAAACTCTAAATCTTTAAAATCTCCTGGGAACATTGTTGATGAGAGAAATGAGAATCTTCAGGAAGATGAAATTCTTAGCCCATCTAAGAACCTCAGCCCAGCAGCAGTCTCTCCTTCCACAGAAAGTCAAATACATTCTTGTACAATGCTTGAAGGCCTTCTGTTTCCTGCAGAATACTATGTTAGAACAACCCGTCGTATGTCAGATTATCAGAGGAAAATAGCTCTGGAAGCTGTAATTCAAAGTCATTTGGGTGTCAAGAAGCTTAAAAAGAAAAACAAAGCAACTAAGGACATAGTCCTCTCCAGTGAAGAAATAGACCACAGTGAAAGTGGCATGTTGGACACGAGCACAGGACAGTCAAGTTCAGGAAGCCTCTTTCAGAAATGTCTCTCACCAGCTGAGGTCAGCTCTCCTTCAGGACCTGCTGACAGCCGATCTAGGAAGGTCACTACATGGCCACCTGGCAGAGGACGAAGAGGGAAACAAAAATCAGTCCGCACCTCCACACTGGATCACTGTCAGCTGCTTTTCCCTCCTTGTGCCGCACTGGCTGTTAACAGGTCCAACGGCAAATTCACCAAGCATAAGTGTCAGAACAGAGAAGTGGTTATTCATGGTAAGAGTCGAAGGCAAGTCAGATTGTATTTGATGACACTTGATGTGACAGCTCATCATCACTGTGTACCTGGTACTTGTAAATGCTGTACAATATTAACTTTCTGAATCATCACTGCCCTATTCAAGGCAGTGATTATCTTCGTCTTCAGTTGAGGAAAGTAAGGCAGAGGGAGGGTACAGTGTGGCACCAGAGGTCAGTGGTATGCTTGAAAAACTCAGCAAGGGGAGTACATTAGGTGCTTCCTTAAACTAATACCTAGTCAGTACAGCACAGTCTCATCCATGGGTAGAATCTAAGGTAAGTGGTACATTCTCCATAGTACCCCATAGGTTCCATAGTACCCCATAGGTACCATAGTAAAATGGAATATGTATTAGGTAAAATAGAGAAAAAAACTGTCATAGTAGAAAGTCTGAGAACTTTTATGGATAACATAACTTTGTCTGTGGAATATACAATTTTGGAACAGCAAGCAAGAATAACAAGCTTTTTACTCGTTTTCTCAGAAGTTAATCATACCTGATAAACAACAGAAAAATTGGATCACTTGGACTTTAAGTAGAGAATGAGCAAATGCCTGCAAATATAGTTAGTGAATATTTTGCTTGTCATTTTTTCACCTGCTCAGTTGTGGTGCAGCAGGAACCACAGACAATATGTAACTCACTGTGCTTTCATAAAACTTTGTGCTCAAATAGGCACAAACTGTTATATACCTAGATGTTCTTTGCAAGCTATGATTCATTCGTTTAAGAATAGGAAGCATGGGCTAGAGAGATGGCTAAGCTGTTAAAGGCTAGGCGCACAACCAAACATAGAAGAATAGGGAGCATGGCTCTTCCTTATCTTAACCAACAATACAAAAACTAAGAACAAGGCAAGGTATAATCTAGAACTTTTTGTTCGGAGACAGGGTCTCTCTATCTAGTCCAAACTGGTTCTGAACTCAAGATCTGCCTTAGCCTCCTGAGTACTGGTCTACCTTGCCTAATTAGATATTTTGTTTTATTCTTTGAAATGATCTATTGTGATTTTATTTTCTTTGTGTGTATAAGTGTTTCGCCTGCCTGTGTGCCTGTGTACCACATGCATGCAGTGCTAGTGGTGGCCAGAAGAAGCGTCAAATTCCCAAGATTAGAGTGTAAGAAGGCTGAGTCTCCATGTGGATACCTCAGTGCTCTTAACTGTTATGTCATCTCTCCAGTCCCCTGCCCATGAAAAACCTTTTATGTTTCCATTATCAAGTTTATTATTCATATGTAAACTTGGTATTAATACAATAGATGTTTTTTTTTTTTTGTTTTTTTTGTTTTTTTTTGTTGTTTTTTCGAGATAGGGTTTCTCTGTGTAGCCCGGGCTGTCCTGGAACTCACTCTGTAGACCAGGCTGGCCTCAAACTCAGAAATCTGCCTGCCTCTGCCTCCCAAGTGCAGGGATTAAAGGCCTGCCCACCACCGCCCAGCCTCTTTATTTTGCTCCTTAGATTTATTTTATTTTCAACTATGTATAAGTGAATGTCTTGTGCGTGTGGATGAAGGTACCTGCAGAGCCAGAGATGTCAGGGCTGGAGTTACAGTTGGTTGCAAGCAGTTGATGTGAGGGATGGGAACCAAACTCAGGCCCTTTAGAAGAACAATAAACACTCAATCTCTAAGATACTGCTCCAGCCCCAAAGTACATGTTGTTAAGCACTCTCTATAGTCCCGGAGATATGCTTATAAGAAACATAGTAGGATAATAAGTAATATAAATCTTTGAGGATTAGAAACCTTTTCTAGAGTTGACATTCACATAACACAAAATGAACTGTTTTTGTTCAGTGAGCAATCCAGTGTCATTTACTGAGTTACTGAGTTACTCAGTGGCATGCCACAGGGAAGCCCACACCCATCAGGCATCTGTTTCCTATTTACTCTTTTCATTCCCAGTTTATATACAGCTACCAGTCTACTGCATGGTATCTGGGGAGAGCTAGCATTCCGGTCACTTCAAATCAGTGGAATTATGTCATGTGTGACCTTTGCATTTTCCATCTGTTTGCTTTCACCTAGCATTGTGTCCATGCTGTAGAACATGTTGGTTCTTTCTGTGCAGGTTCTGAGTTAGTTCTGTGTGTCCTTAGAAGTAGAGCGAGCGTGGTGGCGTGACCCAACGGGGCAGGGTAGGCGGTTTCTGAGTTGAGATGTCTAGTGAGCAGCGCCAGGCTATAAGAGAACCTGTCTCCTAAAAAAGTAAGGTAGAGAGCATGTGAACATACACATGTGAGAACATACATATGTACACCAAAATAATAACAGTTTTTATTTCAGAGTAATGATAATACTTTCATTGTACTGTGAGAACAAAATCCTAACTTTAAGGCAACCTGTCTTTTCTCACTATCACAGACTTTGAATTACCTGATGAAGACTTTGGGCTTCTTAAACTGAAAATTGAAGTCTTACTCAGGAAAACTGATTGAATCTCCTGACTCAAAAAACGTGGTGAGAGGCTTCCTAGAGAAGGAAAACATGCTGCTCCGAAGGAACCACAAATAGATTTGGAAACAGAGGGCCTGAAAGAGGAGCTCGCTGTTCTGCCAGGAGAAGCATGCTACCCAGGGCCAACCCTGAGAAGGCAGCTGAGGAGCAAGGGCCTTTCTTCATCCATAGTGCTTTTCACTCCCACAGACACTGCTGTGCCTAATGACAGTGGCAGGCCTCCTGCCTCCCTGGGTTCACCTGCTTTCCCTGTCTTAGGCACGACTCCAGATTTTGGCTCCGAAGCAGCTGGTGAGAATATATCTTCTGAAGCTGGACAGCCTTGCTCTGCATCCCGACCTTCTCTCCTGGGAGACACAGACAGTCTTGTTAATAACATAAACAGTGCAAAAGTTTAGCCTGCTCACCAAAACTGGATACCAACCTGCAAGTGTCAGGTAGGCAAGGACAACCTGCCGTGACAGTGACTCTGGCCCCCAAGCAACACCTCTACCTTTGAGTCATTCACTTTCAGAGAAGAATGAGCTTTGTGGAAATGCATGCCTCCAGTTACATGAACATTCCACTGAACAGGTACAGTCGCTTCCTTTGTGAAGTTCTCTCTGAAAAGATGAAATTTAGTGAATCCGGACAGCATGATGTTCTCCTCATTGCCCTCCCTGTATTTAAAAAGTTTTGCTGTTTGTTTGAAATATCTTCATTGTAAATGTTAAGCTCATTCTAGGAAAATTAAGGCTAATTAAATTATGTATTTTAATAATTTTTCTTGTTTTTATATTATATACATTGGTGTTTTGCCTACACGTATGTGTGTATGAGATGTCAGAGCCCCTGCACTGGACTTACAGACAGTTTGTAAGCTGCCATGCAGACACTGGGAATAAATCTGAGTCCTGTGGAAGAGCAGCCAGTGCTCCTGACTGCTGAGCCATCTCTCCAGCACCCTAAATTATGTATTTTAAAAATACAAAGAGGGTCCTACTCTTTGCTCAAGGGGAAATGGTTGCATTTGCCTTTGTGCTGTTAGAGGTACCTGAGGTAGCTTTGCTGATGAGTGAGTAAGAAAGGCAAGCATCACATAACGTAAGGTCACATGTGACTTCTGTTTCCACAGACTGAAATTGCAGATCTCCCTGCTTGTGAGAGTTTAAACCCAGGCAACCTACAGTTGGTTTCAGAGTTAAAGGTCAGCAAATGTCCTGTTACTGTGTGCCTTGTACATTATATGTGAAACATTGAATGAGTTGGTAAGGACAGAGCTGTTTCATTTGTTTAATATTATTAAATATATTGAGAAATAAGTGCAAAAAAGCAGATATTAATTCTTTTCACAGTATTTTCTTTAGTTGTGCTTTGAAATATCTATCTGAAATTTATATACCAACTTACTGCCAAGAACAACTCTTTTTTTTTTTTTTTTGAGACAGTCTCAGTATAGGCTGGC
>JAJTUV010002632.1:70000-119457 GCA_021653895.1 Mastomys natalensis | reverse complement strand
AGGAATCTGGGTTTTTTTCAGCTTCTGGCTATTTATAAATAGGGCCCCTTAAAACATAGGGGAGCATGGCCCTTTTGCATTTTTAAAATATCTTCTGGGTATATCCCCAAAATGGTATTTCTGGATCCACAGGTAAAAATATGTCCAAATTTTTTCAAAGAACCACCGGGCTATTTTCCAAGTGGTTGTAAGCTTACAAATCCCCCAAAACAATGGGGAGTTTCCTCTTTTCCACATTTCCTCGCCATTTTGGGTTCATCGAGTTTTTAAATTTTAGCCATTCTGACTGGTGTGAGGTGGAATCTCAGGGTTGTTTAGATTTGCATTTCCCTGATGACTAAAATGCTGAATATTTCTTCAGGTGCTTCACTGCCATTCAATATTCCTCAGTTGAAACTTCTTTGTTGAGCTCTGTACCCCATTTCTGATAGGGTTATTTGATTTTCTGGAGTCTAATTTCTTGAGTTCTTTGTATATATTAGATATTAGCCTCTATCAGATGTAGGCTTGGTAAAGATATTTTCCCAATCTGTTGGTTACCATTTTGTCCTATTGACAAAAGAACTCCCTTTTCTTATCAAACTAATTTGATAACTGCTTTTGACATCCACATACTAAAGCTTGGTACATAGAGTGTTCCAAATGTTATTGCAATTATTAACAACAGAAGTCCAAAAATGAATAAATATTTTCATAATGGAAAATTGTACATTACAATATTGATTCTGTTTTTTGTTCTTTTGTCCTAGATTTCTGACATGATGTCCAGGGAGTGAGTAAAGAACAGACACTGAAATGAAAATCTGAAAGGGGTTGGAGACATAGCTCAGTGGTTAAGAGCACTGGATGTTCTAGTGGTTGTAAATTCAATTTCCAACAACCACATGTGGCTCACAACCATCCATAATGTAATATGATGCCCTCTTCTGGCATGCAGGTATACACGCAGATAGTGCACTCAACATTAAATAAATAAATAAATAAATAAATAAATAAATAAATAAATAAATATAAATTTTTAAAGAAAAATAACAAAAGAAATCTGAAGACACCAAAATCAAAAAGGCTAGTATCAGGTGCACTTTGATGGAGCCACATCAGTTACCACTACAACCTGGGATCTCAGTGCACCTATGTAGCACTCTAGGAGGGTCTACCCAGTGTCTGTGAGAGGTCTGCGTAGATCAACAGTGTCAGGCTGGGGCAGGAGAACCTGAAATAAATAGTTTCCATGCACAGTGCTCAATCATTTACACTCAGACCTCCAAGGAAGGCTTTGTCTTCTCTCTAACCTCACCTGTGGAAGGTATGCCACTCACAGGGGTCCTTTATGTAGCTGTGCATATGCCAACAACACACTTTCATTAGACCTTCAGTCACAGAACTAAGTCCTTAAATAAGTAGATAACATATTTCGTATGTTCCTAGGTAAGCACTTAGCACAGAAAACCAACAAACAAAAACCCAACAAACAAGAAAAACTTAATTTCTCTAGAGGGAACAAATACATGCTATATGCTCACTGAGATCTCTGGGAAAGAAAAGAAGAGCAACAGAAGGTACTGCACACTGATAACCACACAAGCTTTGATGCAGCACACTCTCTAAGTGTTGGCCTTTGCTGTACCTGTTAAGACTAATTGTGAATGATTATTTTGAAAAACAAAGGACATGGTTGTTATCCCTACTAACGTGTTTATTCAAATAAGCTACCTTGTCTTTATGGCCAGGTCATTCCCGATCAGCAATGGGATTAATGGAACAAGAGACAGGGTTCTCAGGTGTTTTGTGTGTACCTGGTATACCAGTCATGAAACAGTTACCCCTACTGTCACTGACAAATGCAGGATGGTCGAGTGAGTGAGGAGCTGAGCTTGGATATGAGAAAATTCACACTAACAAACTCTGTACGTTGTAACCATAGTCAATATCTAATTAACTTTTCTACTGTGTAAAAAAAAAAATCACCCAAGTAGGAAGATTATTACATAAACAAGCTAACTTGCTCAACACAGCACAGAGAGATACCAAATGCTCAAAGAGAGCAAGGGAGTTTCACCTGCAGCATTTTGAACAGCCAAGTACCATGACTGGGGACAGTGAGCCAGCATTAGTACACATCTATGGTCCACAGAAGAAAGGGAGGAATTCCTTCCATTATTCATTGCGCTGGCCTTGCAGCTTGCAGAATACTCTAGTTAATTCTGTCTGCTGCTTTAAAAGAAAACTTTTGGGATCTGGGTATTTAATATTTTATATTTGTGAGAAATGTTACATGGAAATAGAATAAAATGTAATGTATATAGTCCTATATGTGAGTGCTGAAGCTATGTGTTAGAATTATACAGCATGTATAAAAAAAAAAAAAAAAAAAAAAAAAAAAAACATCCTTTATGGTTATGGAAATTGAGCAGTCTCTCGTTTCAGAAAGGCATGCATTGACTGTCTTTGAAGTAGTAAGGTCCACAGTCATCTTCAAGCAAAAGCAAAATGAGTGTTTTTAACAATATTTTGGAATTTTTTATGTTTTAGGGGATTTTAAAAGCCCCTAGGATCCTGCCCAATAAGGAATGTGTTGATGTAAAGAATGTCCCCTAGTTCTAAGAACTGTGTCATATAAGTTAAGTGTAATGATGAGAAGATCCTATAACAAGCCAGAAGTGGCAGCACACTTAGGATGCACTGTATCAAATACCCTGTCACTCAAATAGCTCTGTCAACAGGTAGAAAGGACAACCTTAAATGATCACTGGGTCTAGACTTGAGGATTGTGTTAACACAGTGAAAAGATATGAATTATGAATATTTTATACTAAGCATACTAAAAGCATAAATTGTATTTCAACTAGTTATAAAAACAAAAGGCAATTTCAAAAATTGAATTAAAGCAATCAAAAGCTTTAATGCTTAGGAGAAATTTATAAATATTCATATTTTTACTAAGTATTACTGCTCTCAAGCAGTACAATGTATACTTTATGGGGGCTTACGGAGACTGAACCATCAACCAAAGAGCATCTAAGTGCTGGACCTAGGCCCTACACATTTGTAACAGATGTGCAGCTTTGTCTTCATGTTGGGGCCCTAACAATAGTAACCGAAGCTATCACTGAATCTGTTACCCGACATTGGATCCCCTTCCCCTAGAGGGACTGCTGGTGTGGCCTTATCAGGAAAAGGATGTACTTAGTCTTGCTGTGACTTGATGTCCCAGGGCCAGTTGGTACCTAAGGGGAGGTTCCTTTTCCTGGGGAGAAAGGGGGAATAATGGGAGAGAGATTTGTGAGGGTGGGACTGGGAGAAGAGGACGGGGACAGTGATGGGGATGCAATGTGAATAAATAAATTAATGGGGAAAAGAGGAATGAATCAGAGGTCTTTAACTGAAGGCTCTCAGTATATACCACTTGTTCATCCATTTTCTTCTCGCATTTCATCTTTAGCCTGAGATTAAACTTTTTCTCAACAGCCTGACTCGATGTACTTTTCAAGCTGAAGCAATTTCTGCCTTACGCAGAGAAAACATACATAAAGCTGTTTTGTACTAAGGGAGCTTAATTATCTTCCAAACAATTTTAATGGAATGCATTTAAATATGCTCAGATTTTTTAAAATATAGAAAGGAAAAGGGAATCTGCTAATCTAAAAACATAAATGGAATATTGTCAAATATCTCAGAAATAAAACTAAGGAAGGACAAGTAGACTAGAAGGACTTTCACTAATGGGTGTGGTGCTCAGGTCTGAGTTATCCACTCAGATCTCCTTCTCTCCAGACAGTTGCCCTTGTCATTTTTTTCCTGTAACTGAAGACCAATTATTTTTCCTATTGCAGGCTAGCTCTACAATGATGTCAATATCCTATCACTATGTAAGGATGACTGTAGATTATTTTATTACAGTTGCAGAACGGAAGCCTCAGGTACTGACTGGTTTACTTCGCCAATTTTCATAAAGTATGCTCTAGGAAACACACTGAAATAATCTACGTTTGAATCACAAAAAATAGTTACATTGGAAGGATATGTTTAAGGTTGCCCAAATCAAAATTAGATGGCATGTTTGATGTTATAGTGATCTGGGCATCTAAATAAAAATTGAAAAGTGGACAAATCAGCACCAGGTAGTCTTTGTCTGTTACGTGATTGTTACTTAGTTCACATGTTGACTACCTGCTATGTGTGGGAATACGTAGAAAATTCAACTCCTATGATTTCTTCTTTGTGTACAATATTTCCAGATTCTCTGGCAAGCTTAACAAATGGAGTTACTATCCTCATTGCCAGCAGGAGAAAATGGGCTCCCAGCATCTACAACATGCCTATAACAACACAAGCAGTAAGGAAAATAAATAGTTTATATTTTAGATCTATTAGTTTAAATTCTAGGATTGCACCACCCTCAAGGTTTTTTTGCTTGATTTCCTTTGTCTTTCTAAATGTTCTTGTTTGTCCACATCCAACTGCCGCAGATTTTCTTATCACTGCATAAAATAGATATGAAAAACATACTTTCTTTCTCTGCTTCCTGTCCTCCTAATCCAGAAAGCACTTGCTTTATATGTAGTTCTGAAAAATACTACCTTTTTTTTTTCACTAATTTCAGAATTGTCCTTAGAGAAATGTAGTTGTAAAATTCTTATTACAGAATAAAGCCACAAGTACGACTGTTGAGGTTCACAATGCTTTAGAGTCAGAAAAGAAGCTGCATGCCACCAATCAGTGTCTATGAATATCTGTCAAGACATAAAGCAGACACATAAGGATAAAGATGGGAAATAATTTAGATTCAGTTCCAAGATGGGGGCAAAGACAACAGAATATATGCATATTAGAGCTGGTTTCCATATAGTAATAACATCTTGAAAACGGGCATGTAGACATAAACATTTGATTCTCAGCCATAAGCAAAAGAAAAGCCATATATTTAAAAAGTGATTTAGTGATTTGTTCTGTTTCCAACAAATGGCAAGCACTCATCTCTGCAGAAATATTTTCATACACACTGTAACATTATATTTTTTAATCAACTAGGAAAGGTTTTATACTGGAAATAATTCATTATTTCTATAATGTAACAACCAAATTGTTCTGTATATGTACTCATATATATCAATACCTACAAGAAATATACCTAATTAGATTACAGAATGAATTGGTTTTTAAAACTTATTAGTCAGAAGGAAAAACATATTAGCCATGAGTTAAAAATCATATGCATAAACACAGAAACTAATTTTGTGTTTTTAAAACTATGTGCACTTCTACACCATACTGAGCCTCTATAAATCAGCAAGAAACAGGTTTTCTTTCAATCAGCACACAAATTATAAAATAATCAGTGTCATCTTTATTTTCTATATTTGGTATCATCAAGATGCTCTGGTCTCCTGAGTATATTATGTTAGCACCAAATCTTTCTGGAAAGAAATCTATTGACAGCCTCCTCATTCCTCAGCCTGCCATCTGTTTCATTTTGGTCCTGAGTCATAAAGGAAAAGCTTTTCTCTCTTTCTTTTTTTTTTTTTTTTTAAATCAAAACCCAGATCAAGCTAACCCAGTGCCAACAGATTGCAACTGACTTCTGAAAAAATTCAGCCTTTTGGGATCTTTCCCATGATGTAGGAAGAAAATACGAAATGATCCAGGAGCTATGTAAATGAAGCCTAGTCATCGCTGGGAGCAGTTACAGATGGCCCTGGATTTCACTAAGGTAAAGCTAAGCATTCCCACTACTGAAACACACCGCAAAGTGTATTATTGCTAAGTGCAATTAGAGGAAAAAACTCATGTACAGTGACATATATGTTCTCGCAAAACATCCCAATTATTGGCAGCAGATGTATGATGCAAGTCCAATTTTCCCTAATAAATATATCAATCATTAAAAGATGCTGGTTTATTTAACTGGGAGTTAGTTACACCCAACACATTGGCCTTCATGACTACCTAACAGCTCCCTATACACAAATGTTTTGAATGCAGATTCACTAAACATATCATTTATTTGCATTGTTCAATGGTTATGAACCCAGGACATAGAACATGAACAGTCATTTCTCATATGGATGGATATAATCTATGGTTCATTCAGTAAGCAATATGTTAATTGACAACTTCCATGCACTCTTCCTCTAACTAGATTGAGATATGTCTTTGCAAGTTTTGGCAACTTCTGCCCTATTGAAGGAGCATAATGTTCAAGAGTTTATGGTTTTCTTTAAAAAAACAAAAAACTTTTCAACAATAGTATTTGTTGTATTCAGTGCAATCTAGTGTGTTTAGCAACTCAGACATTGTGGTAATTATTTAAAATGGCCTCTGACTCAGGCCAACTATCTAAGTTCTGCCTAGCCCAGCCACCTTGTTTCTTGGCTGGAGGCCATGTGTGTGCTCCAGCTAGAAATGGCCAACTAGAAACACCAGCCCTGCCACCCACAAGATATCAGCATGGGAGATGGCTCAATCTCCCACACACTGTCTCTGCAAGGCTGGGCATTGCCCAGACCATCCCGCCATCCACACGGGCTCAGTAGAAAGATGAGACTCTAATGCTTAAAGATTAATCAGAGGCTTATATATTTGATAATGATCAGTAACAAGATACCCATACAATCAGAAGTGTAACCAATACCCAACCTAGATATACCAACTACCTTTGACTGCTACAGCCTCCATCTCATCTCTCTCTTGTTCTCCTCTCCTGTCTCCTAACTCTTCCTTTTCCTCGTCTCCTCCTCTTCATCTTCCTCTCCTAACTCCTCCCACCCTAGCTCCTCCTACAAGACATGATATCCGTGCTGATGTTCAAAAGCACAAACTACTCTTGTGACTTATTTGACAGGAAATGGTTTCTTTATAGCCACACCCTGTGCAATGTAATCTTTCCTGCATTGGAAGAATTTGGAGAACAGAAACTAACTCAATGCATCTTCTATTTTTATCCTTGAACCAACCTAATACTTACTATACAACTCAACCACCCCAAATCTGTATTAAAACAGTATTCTGATAGTGTCATTTTCTGTGTGGGCTGCATTATACTACAAAAAGGATGCAAATTTATTAGAAATGTTTTTAAATGCCTCATTTTGTTCATAAGTTAGTAATAATTGTTGTACAAAGAATTTGTAATTCTCACTACTCCCAACTGTTTAGAGAACTTTGTGATCATCCAATGTCACTTCTTAAGAATCATTGCACTTTCTTTCTGACATTCTGTGTAAGCTTCATTGATTTTTTTCATACTTTCTTAAGCCAGAACACTATAGTAGTTAAGTGACAGAATTCAAATTGAACTATACTTTATGAATTTGTAATAGATTTTTTTAAAGTTTTATGAAGAATGTAAGTTTATGTATATTTATACATTGCCTTAAATTATGTACTTTTCAAACAACTGTGACTCTTTCTCTCCTTTTCTTTTGTCTTTCCTTTGAGAGAGATTCTCTCTACATAACTCTGGCTGTCTGGAACTCATGTTGAACAGGCTGACCTTGAACTCATAGAGATCTGCCTGTCTCTGCATCCCAAGTGTTATGATTAAAGGCATATGATACCATCGCAGACTTTTTAATTTTAATATAACATATTAATGTCTGATATTTCCATTAAGATAGAATTATCTGACATTAGTATAATAAATATATTTATCCAAACATAATACCTACTTTTGTATATTATCCAAATTATCAATTAGATAAAAATAGAATGGTCCCATCAATAAATACCATGGCCTGAGAAGCAGATGGATTATTCTGTTCAGGAAAGATTAAGGTAACATTTCATCCCCAGAAAGGAAAAACATTTAGCAATTCACTGCATGGTTGCCAACGGTATCTGAAAGCCAGTAATAAAAATTTTTCCATAGATAAGAAGAGCAAGAAAGGAAATGTTTTCCCCTAGAACAACAGGGAGTAGAGGAAAGAGGGATGGTTTGTTTGTTTCACTAATATTTAAATATTATCTGTTACTTATTTATTTATTTTTATTTTACATCCCATTTGCTGCTCCCTTTAACTGCTCCCCTTAGAAGAAGTTTTCCTCCATCCCCCAACCCTTCTCCTCAGAGAAGATGGAGCCCTGTCTGGATATCCCTGTACAAGTCTCTGTAGCATTTGGTGCATCCTATCCCACTGAGGCAGCCTTGTTGAAGAATGGATTCTACAGACGGCAATAGCTTTAGGGACAGACCTGGAAAAGAACCCTAATGTATCAAGTTAAGCTGACTCCAGTTTATAATTATTAGAAACAGAATAAATCAAGGCACTCAGCACAGTCAATTAAGTTTGAAGCACAGATAGAAACTTGGATAACTTCACCAGAAGAAAAGTAAGTATTACAAACACCCATTTACATACCCAGGGCTGCAGATTCTGTTGTAGAGCTAGGTTTATACAAGGAAATTAAATGACTAAGAATAGAAGAACCAGAGGTCTGCAATGATGGAGAGCCTGAACAGGCCCTGCAACAGATACAATTCAGCCTATTTTATGAAATTTGAAAAACTACAGGCGGTCAAAAGAACTTATGGGATTCTAAGATGTTAGTGGATTCTTAGAATGTATAGACGTGTACAAAAGCAGCCTATCTTTACTTCAGGCTACTCAGTGGGAGATGGGAGGGTAGATTTAAAATAAGAGTTGTACAAAAATATCCACAGTGGTGCTATAAATCTGGCCAACTGCTCATGGCTGGAGAAGTAACAGAGCATAGGTTCTGCAAAACTATTCTGCAGCAGAATGAGACTCTAAAGCAGATGAGCAACTTCCCATGGCTGGAGACTTCCTAGCATCTATGGGAGAATCTACTACTTTTTCTATACCAGCCTGATACTGTAGATCTGAACATCTGCCCACAGCTGGAGAGTTCATAGAGCTAGAGGAGAATCTACCACTGCCTTTTTCTATACCAGCCTGATCCTATAGACTTAGCTAAATGTCCTTAGTTAGAAAGGTCAAAGAGCACAGAGAAGACTCTACCAATCCTGTTTTCCTAAACTAATATAATGTCTAACTTCATTCTAAATCTTCATCTTTATCCCACAGATAAGGGTAGCTCTCACCTTTGATTACACAATTTTCTTTCTTCTTTTCATTGATTATTGTATTTATTTACACCCCAAGTATTGACTCCCTCCTGGTGTCCTCCTGCAGAATTCTTCCCTCCATCTACCCTCCCTTTCCCTATCGAGGGTGCCTCTACCCCACCTTCCCTGGGTATTCCCTTCCCTGCGGCATCAAGTCTCCATAGGATTAAGGTCATCCTCTCCTACTGAGGTCAGACAAGGCAGTCCTTTGCTACATATGTCCAGAGGGTCTTAGACCAGCCTTATGCTCTTTGGTTCATGGCTTAGTCTCTGTGGGCTCCCAGGGATCCAGGTTAGTTGACACAGTTGGGCTTTCTATGGGTTGCAAACCCCTTCAACTCCTTCAATCCTTCCCCTATCTCTTCCATAGAAGTCCCGACCTCAATCCAATGCTTGGCTGTGAGTATCTGTATGTGTCTCAGTCAGTTGCTGATAAAGCCTCTCAGAAGACAGCCATGCTAGGCTCCTGTCTGCAAGCACAATATTGCATCAGTAATAGTGTCAGGGTTTGATGTCTGCCCATGGGATGGATACAAAGTTGGACTGGTCACTGGTCAGCCATTCATCAGTCTCTGCTCCATTTTTGTCCCTGCATTTCTTTTAGACAGGAGCAATTTTGGGTTATCAATTTTTGAAGATGGTTTAATTTCCTTATCCCTCCACTGGGGGCTCTGTCTAGGTCACCCACATTGAGTTCTGGACACAAGTTTCTCTATCCAGGAGATGGAGACATTTATAGAGATCTTCAACCATTCAAAATGCAGAGAACAAGTAACTGTAGAGAGTCTAAACCGGATTTATCTATCTACAATGTAGCCCCTATACCTACAATTCAGAGAAAAATCGCAGAAGAGAGGATGACAAGATCTTAATAACCAGAGAACAGGACACCTGCTGTCTAGAGAATGGTGTCTCTAGACAGGAAAATGACTCATGAAATCTCAAAAACATAGTTACAAAAACAAGAACTACAAAATGGCAATATCGGTTGGCATACAAATATATATGGGGAAAATCTCGCAAACCTCAACTAATTAGGAGTTACCTAAAGTCAATGGATATCAGAAAGGAATTATCAGTCTGCTCCAGGGATGTGCCCCCGGGTTATCCAACTGCAAGTAGTCATCTCAAAACACATATACATGTGAGCAGTAACACGAAATCAACTCAGCAGTTTACATAAGCATGTGTAAATACACATATGAATCAATACTAACTATAAAAACACATTATTTCATCAGGATGTGTGAGAATGTGGGGAGAGTTGGAGTGGGGAAAGGAAACATGGGAACAATGTAATTATAATTTCTCATATGAAATTATCCAAAGAAATTTAAAAATTACAATGTCTTTAGTGTACGAATGTTTTGCATTCTTAGAAAAATTAGATCATAAATGTCCTATCATGTTCAAAAATGAAAAATTAAATAAAGATAAGATTTATTCTTGGGTAGAATCATGACAGAACTGCCATTTTCAATGTATTTAAATCACCAAGGGATGTGGTTTACTATCTTGAAGGAGAATGATATGGAGGGAGGGAGGAAGAGAAGGTTAAAAGGAGGCAAGGGAAAGAGATGCTATTTCCTGTGTTTTTAAATTACTTTATCATTACAAATTCTTCATTTCCTGTGTGTTCTGGCAAGTTTTTTTTGTCAGCATGATACAATATAAAGTCATCTGAAAGGTTAGAACCTCAATTGAGAAAATGTCACTATAAGACTGGGTAAGCCTGTATGTAGTGTAGGGAAATATCTTAATTACTGACTGACGGGGAAGGGCCTAGACCATTATGGGTGGTGCTTTCGTTGGGCTGATAGTCCTGGGATCTATAAGAAAGCAGGCTGAGCAAGCTACAGGGAGCAAGCATGTCAGCAGCACCCCTGCCCTGTTTGAGGTACTGTCTCGATTTACTTCCAAGATAGACTATGATGTGGAAAAGTAACCCAAATAAACCTTCTCATTCCTGACTTGGTTTTGGTCATGTTGCTTCACCACAGCTATAGTAACCCTAATTAGGACACCGCATAATTTTATTTTTAAGATTTCTTTCAGTTCAGAAGAAAAGAAACAGTAAGAAAGAGACATTTAAAAACACTTTGAGAAATATAATTAATAGTTACATCATTGGCCACTTTTTTCATCTCTCCCCATATTCCTTAATTCTTTAAACCTCAAATTTTAATCAACAACTCTACAGCATGTCTTCCTATCCATGTAAGAATTCATCAATGCATGATTTATATACATAATTCAGAAGTAAGATCTGAATAAGATGACTGGTTCTGTGAATGGGTTAATAAAACCAGAGCTTACTCAGTAAAGCACATCACCTTATGGACAGTAAAAATAGGAGTGTATAATTCATAATTCTCTATTCCAGAGAATACTTCACAGGTACTATTCATTTAGATAGCTAGTTTGTGTGTAGGTGTGTTGAGAGTGGGGCGTGCAAATACTTATTGTATTTCTCAACTCAAGATATCTGAAGTGCATAAGCAAACTGGGTAAACTGAAATCTCCAGTACCTTCATACTTAAACCCTGGAATAGCAAAGCAAAATAAAATATAGAGGACTCCTGAAACCTAAGGGGATGCCTGAAATTTTTGTAAGCTTATACACATTTTATAAGTCAAATAATTTTCTTGCCAGTTGCCATGAGTTTTTTCTCTCATCTACAATTACAAAAAAAGAAAAGCAAAAACATGGCAGCTTCATCTGGATGCAAAAAAGATGCATCTAGGTCATTAAATAATTTATGCTGCTTGCAAAGTCTCACACTCTTCTGAACTCTGTGGGAAAGAGTGCAATTCTCTGCCAAGGCATCTTACTTCAGTCCTGACTCTTGAGTCAGTGTTTTAAGTGGCCTCAGCCTAAGTCACCATCTGTAAAACACAAGCAAACAAATCCTATTTCCCTTGCTTAGAGATGCTTTCACAAGTAATAAGAGAATGCATTGTAGCCTAAAAAGGTTACAACTTCATAGCAGTACTAGGTATAGCAATGGATCATAGCATTACCACTTAGTCTGCAACTTAAATGCCTGACTCTATTCCGAAGATATTATTCTGAGAAGGAGCTGGAAGATGCCTGTCAGTAGAAGTACCTGTGTGGAAGCTTAAGGACACAAGTCCAGAGCTCCATCTGGCATCTACAAAAATCTGGGCATGGGGGCATATTCTACTACCCCTGTTAGTGATATAAAGATAAGTAGATCCCTAGAGTTCATTGCCCAGGCAGCCCAGACAAATGAACGAGCACCATGTTTAGTGAGAAATCTTGTACTAAAAACTAAGGCACAGAACAATTAAAGGAAATATGTGACACCAAGCTCTGCCCTCCATATGCATGTGCATATATGTATAAGCACACTGTACAGGTGAGCACTCACCCACGTACACATCTGTGTGCCTCACCACACACACATACACAGAAAACCCACAAATTCATAATATACAACATATATTATTCTGAACATTTACTGAGATAGGAATTGGCTCTTGCCAGCATAGAAAAATGAAAACTAGAACAATAAGAAGAATGTTTTCATTTATTCAATAAACATTTTTTGTATGGATACAGGATATATGTATGTACTTTTGGTGGTTGTGTACCTGTGAATACCTGTGGATAGAAACTCATGTGTGCATATATGTGGAGACCACAGGTAAAGCTAGGTATTATGCTCGACTACCGTGTGCATTATCTTTTGAGACAGGTCTCTCACAGAAGCCGATGCTTCCTTATTAGACAATCTAAGTAGCCAAGCATGTCCATTAATCCTCCTGTCTGCCTCCTGAACCACAAGGTTTACAAATGCATGCCCAGTTCTGGGTTTGTTTGTTTGTTTGTTTTTGTTTGTTTCATGGATTCTAAGGATGTGAACATGTATCCTGTGAGGCAACACTTTCTTTACTTACCCACATCCAGCCTCACTCAAGAAATATTTTTAGCACCAGACAACGTACTGCTTTGAATGAACCAAGCACAGCTACATACTCTGATGAAAATTAAATTTAATGATGAGGCAAAAATGACTATAGTCATTTAATGTAGTATCACTTTAGTTCACAAAATACCCTCCTAAGATGCAAACATAAAGTAATTCTTAGAAAGTTGATTGTGTGAATCCGTAGTCTGCATTAGACCAAGGCCTTATTCTCCCTGGGTACCCTGTGGATGGGATATGATGCATAATTTAATTACCATTCACAGTTCAGTATGCTTTAGCAGGTTGTCTTGCTTACTAGACAGAGTTGCATGTTCAGACAATTAAAAAGTTGGTTTTCTTTTTCATTTTTTATGAAAAGTGAACTGTTCTTGGTTTCTCCTAACTGATTCTACATGCTGGTGTTACTCTCAAGGTCAAAGTAAAGAATCTTCTGCATCATGAAGCAGCTATAAATGAAAAATATCTAAAACAGAGCATTCTTCATGATGCACCTTGATACAAAACATCCAGTCACCAGACCACCAGGAGAGGCCCGTGCTGGGTCAGCCACAACCACTTTGGTAGGAGATATGCCCAATCTGCAAGTAGTCCTGTAGGTAATGTCAAATTGTGTCAAGCAACACTGGAATTCCTAGCCATTTCATGAGAGTTTTATTTACATTATAACCCCTTGTCATGTACCAAATTTTTAACTAAGGCCTTTCTACGATTTACAAAACCAAAGGAAGCTTGGAGTCAGTCAACAAATTCAATAAAGTATCCTTTCTTTTAGATGTTTGATTCTCAGTATATAGTAATATAGAAGGAACTGTGACATGAATGTGTATATGTGATTATGTGAGTGAATGTGTGTGTGTGTGTGTGTGTGCTGTGTACAAGTGTGCATGTGTGCATGAGAGTATGAGTGAGAATGTGTATGTAGGAAAGTGTGAGTGCATGAATATGGGAGAGTGTCATGGTCTATGAGTACTTGTGTTTCAGTATATCTTTGAGTTTGAATGACTGTATGAATGTATGTGCTTTCAAAAATTTATTCCTTTTCTCTGCATTCATTAAATGTAGATAAAATTGGACAAATTTTTTCAGCTAACTTGTTCCACTAGTCTACTACAGCCAGACTCAAGGGAAACTATGTCATTTAGTTTGATTTGCAGCTCATCAAAATCAACTGACTCAGAGAGATTCAAAGATTAGCTGAGTAATTCCTGTGGACTTAGTGAAATACAGGGAGGTGCTGATAGAGCATGTCTTAAATTTAGTCAATCCAGTTTGAGCTGATAGCTAAGAAACTCAATGCTACATTTATCTCAGTAAAACTATAGTGTACCAAATTATAAAGAGGAGGAAGGTGTTTTCCTATACTAACCCTTCTGATTATTGGCTAATTAAATATTCCTAGTTGAATATTTTTATTATCTGAGAATTCTATATACATGTATGTATTTTGTTTAAATATGTTACTCAACTCCTTCCTTCCAATCCTTATGCTAATCCTCTCATCAATTTTTCTCTTCCAACTTCATCTGCTGTATTTTAAAACCCACTGAGTGCACTTAGATTTGCCTGTATAAATATGGGTAGAGGATCATCTCCTGGAATATAGACAGCCTCATTCAGATTGCATCCAGGAAAAACTTGACTCTTGCACTACCAGCAGCCATCAATGCTAATGGCTCCAAAGCTGGGGAGTTGGACTTCATGAGCCCTTCCTCCATCCATGAGAGGTTTTAGTTGGCTTGATCATCTTCTAGGTCTGAAGCACATGATTGTAATTGTTATAAATAAGATTGTGTGTGCAACAATCCTGCCATGCTTCGAAAATATTATTTCACTGCAGATGTCCACTACACCTGGCCATTACAGTCTTTCCACATCTTCTTTCATGATAATTTCTTAGCCTTGGGAGAAGGGCTGTGATATAGATGCCTCATGTAGAGCTCAGCAATTCTCAGTCTCTTTTTCTGTGCACAATGAGCAGTTTTGGGTCTCTTTATTAATTGTCATCAACTGAAAAAAGAAGTTTCTCTGATGAGGATTGAAAGGTACACTAATCTTTGTATATAAAAACAAGAATATGGGGAGCAGTTTATCACTCTATAACAAGGTGAAATTATGAGGTTATGTCCTATACCCAAGGCAACCACAAGATTTTGAACAGTAAACAGTAGCAGGCATGAGAGCATCTTAAATCTAATCAAAGTGTGATTGCTTTCTGCTATGAAGTTCACTCCACTATTTTACCCATAAGCCCATCTTGAAATGCTAGTCCTTATTGCAGCTCACACTCTTCACAAACTGGATAAAACTGCTGATTACTATCTTTGCTGGTAGCATACACAAAAATCCTCTATCACTATGAAAGTTAGCCAGTAGGGATGAAGCTTTCAAGTTGATAACAAGATTTCCAACTACTCTGTGACTCAGATACATCATGTGTTCAGTAGTCCAGTATCATATATATAAAGCTTTGGAAGACAAACTAGAGCAAAGATAATAGCATGCAAAGTTTTGATAGGTGTCTATGGCAACCCAGTGACACAAGCAATTCAATTAATGTATTTTATACCTACATTGGCCTTAAGTATGACAGTCTATACTATCTGCAGAAAGCAGTATCTTCCTATTATAAGGTAACTCCATTCATATTCCTTTTACTTGTATGTGTATGTGATATATGCAAGAGAATATGTATGTGTCTCTTGTGTGTGTGTGTGTGTGTGTGTGTGTTGTTGTTGTGTGTGTGTTAGGGGTAAGTCTCTAGAGTAGTATGTTTCTAAAAAGCATTTTCAAATCCCTTTAATCTCTTGGCTCTGGGCAATCCAACAAAAATTACAATATAATTCTCTATAAAACATGAACAAGTAGTCTCAAAATTCATATGGAAATGCAAAAAAAAAAAAAAACAAAAACAGGTTAATCAAAACATTCTTAAAACATAAAAAAAACCATTGCAATAAGTATTACCATCCTTGATTTCAATATATATTACAGACCTTAGTAATCAAAACTGTATGGAACTAGTATCTAAACACACTCATTGATCAATAGAATACAATGGAAGAACCAGGTAAAAGTCCATGTAACTACAATGCCTGCTTTTTTGCCAGAAGCCAATAAAACACACTATAGAAAAGACAGAATCTTTAACAAATGATGGTGATAAAAAACTGCATAGCTGCAGTAGACTGAAGCTAGATCATAATCTCTCCCTCTGAACAAAGCTCAACCCTAAATGGATCAAGAACCTCAAAATATGATATACACATAAAGGAGAATGTAAAGAATATGCATCAATCTAAAGACACAGAAAATCCTTTCAAAACCCTGATAGAACATGTTATTAAGACACTTGTTGAAAAATGGAACTTCACAGAACTAAAAAGCTTCTGAAAAGCAAAGTACACCATCATCCATCCATTCAAGGCAGTGGGAAGCCTAACAAATGAGTAATAATCTTTACCAGATAGTGCATCTTTCAAAGAATTTTATCATGTAGAATATGCAAAGAACTCAATAAAGACTAAGTACCAAGGACACAAACAGCCCAATTAAAAATTGGTATGTGAACTCCAATAGAAAGTTCTACAGAGCAATAGTGATAAAAACGGCCTGGTATTGGTACAGAGACAGGCAGGAAGATCAGTGGAATAGAGTTGAAGACCCAGAAATGAACCCATACAACTATGGTCATTTAATCTTTGACAAAGGAGCTAAAACCATCCAGTGGAACAAGGACAGCATTTTCAACAAATGGTGCTGGTTCAACTGGAGGACAGCATGCAGAAGAATGCAAATCGATCCTTTCCTATCTCCTTGTACAAAGCTAAAGTCCAAGTGGATAAAGGACCTTCACATAAAACCAGACACACTGAAACTAATAGAAGAGAAAGTGGGGAAGACCTTCGAATACCTAGGCACAGGGGAAAAGTTCCTGAACAGAACACCAATGGCCTATGCTCTAAGATCAAGAATTGACAAATGGGACTTCATAAAATTGCAAAGTTTCTGTAAGGCAAAGGACACTGTCAATAGGACAAAACGGCAACCAAAGATTGGGAAAAGATCTTTACCAATCCCACATCTGATAGAGGACTAATATCCAATATATACAAAGAACTCAAGAAATTAGACTCTAGACAACCAAATAACCCTATTAAAAAATGGGGTAAGGAGCTAAACAAAGAATTCTCAACTGAGGAAATGCGAATGGCCGAGAAGCACCTAAAGAAATGTTAGCATCCTTGGTCATCAGGGAAATGCAAATCAAAACAACCCTGAGATTCCACTTCACACCAGTCAGAATGGCTAAAATAAAAAACTCAGGTGATAGCAGATGCTGGCGAGGATGTGGAGAAAGAGAATCACTCCTCCATTGTTGGTGGGATTGCAAGATGGTGCAACCACTATGGAAAACAGTCTGGCGGTTTCTCAGAAAATTGGACATATCACTACCTGAGGACCTAGCTATACCATTCCTGGTATATATCCAGAAGATGCTCCAACACATAACAAGGACATTGCTCCACTATGTTTATAGCAGCTTTATTTATAATAGCCAGAAACTGGAAAGAACCCAGATGCCCTTCAACAGAGGAATGGATACAAAAAATGTGGTACATTTATACAATGGAATATTCAGCTATTAAATACTCAGCTATTAAAAACAATGAATATGATAAATTCTTATATAAATGGATGGAACTAGAAAATATCATCCTGAGTGAAGTAACCCAATCACAAAAGAACATACATGGTATTCACTCACTGATTATTGGATTTTAGCCCAGAAGCCTGAAATACCCAAGATTCAATTCACAGACCACATAAAGCTCATGAAGAATGATGACCAAGTAGGGGGGGCTTCAGTCCTTCTTAGAAGGAGTAACAAAATACTCAAGGGTGCAAATATGGAGACACAGTGCAGGACAGAAACTGAAGGAGGGACTTCTACAGACCATTCCACCTGGATATCCATCCTATGTGCAGTCGCCAAAGGTAGAGGTTGATGTGGATGTCAGGATGTACATGCTGACAGGAGCCTGATATAGCTGTCTCCTTAGAAGTCTGCAAGAGTCTGACATACTCAGAGACAGAAGCTCACAGCTAACCATTAAGCTGATCATGGGGTTCCCAATGGAGAAGATAGAGTGAAGGCTGAAGGAGTTGAGAGGATTCGTGACACCATGAGGAAAGCAACAATACCAACCAACCAGAGCCCCAGGTTCTAAACCACCAGCCTGGGAGCGCTTAGGGAGGGACCCATGGCTCCAGCTATATATGCAAGGGAGCTATATATAAGTGGGAGAAGAGATCCTTGGTCCCATGAAGGCTGGACATCGTGGGGGGGATATTCGAGGTTGGGGAGGTGAGGTACGGGGAGGCTGGGTGGGGGTACACCAACGTGGAGGCAGGAGGATGGGGGAAGGGATAGTGAGTTCCTGGGAGGGAGGGGGGGAAATGGAGTAAGGAGAGATATGAAATGTAAAAAAATTTCCAATAAAAAAAAAAAAGAAAGTTCTAAAAAGGATACAAATGACTGAGAAATAAAATATATTTCAATGTAGTTCAAAATAGAACTATCCAACATCTTTAATCATTAGTAAGACTCAATTAAAAGAATTTTGAGATTTCATCCCACCCAAAGATCTAAGAAACAAATTCTGACAAACATTGCCAGAGACGTGGGAGAAAGAAGCATTTATTCACTGATGCAAGTAGTACACACTAATGCAGCCACTCTGTAAATCAGGATGTAGCTTCCTCAAAAAGGAGAAGTAGATATTTACCATACGATCCAGATAAACCACTCTTTTTATAAACATTTATTTATTCATTTATTTATTTACATCCCAAATGCTGCTTTCTCCTAGTTCTCCCTAGTTCCCCATCTTCCCTCTCCTTCACCTCTGAGAGGGTACCATCCTTCCTGGTTATCCCCCAGCCTGGTGCATCAAGTCTCTGCATGATTAGGCCCATCTTCTCCCACTGAGGCCAGAAAAGGCAGTCCTCTGCTCCACATGTGGCGGGGGTCTCCAGCCAGCCCCAGTATGGTCTTTGATTAGTATCTTCAATTCTGAGAGCTTCCAGGGTCCAGGTGAGTTGACATTGTTGGTATTCCTGTGGTATTGCCATCTCCTAGGGGCCTTCAGTCTTCCCCTAACTCTTCTTTAAGGATCCCCGATCTGCATCTGTCTCAGTCAGCTGCTATGGGATATTAGAGGTCTGCAATGGTAGACACCTGTCTGTAGGCATAACATAGCATTATTAATAGTGTAATGGATTGCTGCCTGTCCATGAGATGAGTCTTAAAACAGGCTGGTCATCGCTTGGTCATTCCTTCAATGTGTGCTTCATATTTCTTCCTGCATTTTTTTTAGACAGGACAAATTTGGGGTCAAAAGTTTTATAGATGGGTTGGTGTCCCCATCTCTCCACTGGGGTTCTGTCTGGCTACTAGAGGTGGTATCTTTAGATTCCATATCCACATTGTTGGGCATTTTGGCTAAGTTCACTCACATTGACTCCTGGGAGGCTCTTTCATCCCAGGTCTCTGGGACTTCTAGAGATTCCGTCGTCCCTGCCTACCACTCCCACCCCTGGCAGCTGTGTATTTCCATTTATTTGCTGGCCCTCTGAGCCTCTCTCCTGTTTCTTCTCATGCCTGATCCTCCCCCATTATTCCACTCAACATCCGCTCTTGGTCCCAAACAGGTCCCTCCTTGACTCTGCCTTTCATGACTAAACAGAATTCTCAACAGAGGAATCTCGAATGGTCAAGAAACACTTTTAAAAGTGTTCAACATCCTTAGTCATCAGGGACATGTAAATCAAAAACGATCCTGAGATTCCACTTTACACCAATCAGAAAGGCAAAGATCAAAAATTCAAGCAACAGTACATGCTGGTGAGGATGTGGAGAAAAAGGAAGATTCCTCCGTTTCTGGTTGAAGTGAAAACTGATACACCCACTCTGGAAATCAATCTGGCGATTTCTCAGAAAATTGGAAATAGTTTCTACCTGAAGACCCAGCTACATTGCTCGTGGGCATACACCCAAAAGATGCTCCACCATACCACAAGGATACATGCCCACTATGTTCATAGCAGCTTTATTCGTAGTAACCATAAACTGGAAGCAACCCATATGTCCCTCAACCAAAGAATGACTACAGAAAATGTGGTAATTTACACAATGGAATACTATTCAGCTATTAAAAACAAAGATGAATTTCACAGGAAAATGGATGAAACTATAAAATAATCATCCTGAGTGAGGTAAACCCAAAAGGACATGGAAAGTATGTACTCATTGATAAGTAGATATTAGCTAAAAACTTCAAAATACCCATGATACACCCAACAGACCCAAAGAAGTAAAAAAAAAAAAAAAGGCCCAAACATACCACTCTTATACATAGAGGTCTTTATATACTACTGAAGTACTTGCTCATCTCAGTCATTAATGTGTTGTTCATAATAGCCAGAAAGTGGAACTAGCCTAGATATCTGTTAAATGAGATGTGAATAATGGAGATCTTCTATGTATATATGATAGAATATTATTCATTTGTAAAAAATGAACTTGAACTGTGCTATTTAGGGGTAAATGGATGGAGCTAAAAACAACTATTCTGTATGAGTAGCCCAGACACAGAAAGACAAATGCTACAGGTTATATAATCTAGCTTTGAATTTCTAGAGATATACATTCAAACTGGGGACCCATGGAAATCAGGAAATTAGTAAGGGGCCATGGATTTCAAGAGAAAAAGGACAAAACATGGGTATTGTGGGTATAGGGGGGAAGAAGGTAAAATGGACCAGAAATGTCAGTGGAGTGAGGGACAGAGAGCAGGGAAAAAGAAGTATAGTGAGGAATTCTGATCCTCTCAGGGGTCCTTCCACCTTCTGGAGTGAGTTCATTAATGTTATTTGGACTCAGCCCGTTGTTTGCCTCAAGTTCCAGTAGTTTCTCCTTGGAAGTGGCTCAAGATGCTATTTTATACAATACAGACAAAAAGTCAAGATTTAGAAAATTGTAAAGTAAAAGTTAGATGTAAGAGATAAAATAATGCAGGAATTAAATAGCTTCTATGGCACCAGACATCCTAGACTTAGGCCATCAGCTTGACATATTTGGAGTAGAGTACTATGTAATCCTTTGATTGCTTGTCAACAAAATTAGGATTATCATATTACTTACTTAAATTTGTTTGAAGAATAATGTTTAAAACTCTCATGGAATAATACCTGCATCTCATTTAGAATATGTGTTTCTTAACACAGAAAGATAATTGTTTAGATCTCTCATAATTAATTGAGTCCTTCATCCAAGCAAAAAACAAAACAGAAAACTTTAAAATATTATTAGAAAAAAGAAAATGGCCTTTCCCAAAGTGACCATTTAGATAAAAACCTCAATTTGAATGAATAAGTAAGTAGACATGTTTCTTCAAAGCTACCTCATTTCTCTACAATCCTCCCTCAAATGGTGGCCTAGATCTGTCTGCTAATCACATCAAAGAGTTTGTCTTTGTTGTTCAAATGCCTCTGTAACAAGACTGAACTTTAAAATTAGAACAGTGAGGTCTATTCCACTATATACAATAAGAATTTCTCCTTTTTCAATAGAATAAAAATATCCTTAACTTCACAACTGAAATAGAACATGAATGAATAAAATAAACTAGTTAATAGTAATAGAACGCAAGACAAATAGTGAACGGTAGGAGGTATTATTGTTTAGTGGGTGGTTGTATGTTTAACATTCTACTCAAAGTTTTCTTTTAAAAATAATTCTATATTCCATTGTATATACATTTAGAATACGGCAATTTGAGGTAAATTGCAGAGTCAAACATCCTGGAGTTTGTCTCTGAATTTTTAAATATTATAAAGCAAACTAACTACCTTGCGTTATTTGTATTTAATCAATTTCTCCATGACAACAATAACAGCAAAATCCCTGAGAACAGTCATTAATAATGAAGATAGGGAAAATTTTTGATTATTTGTTTTGTCTGCTATGCAATGAAAGTAGCCAACCAATTTTGTCTTCATTATTATATTGGTTTTAATTCAAGTTTAAGTTTTTCTTTGGCTTGGAAAGTATCTTAGTGTTATAGTACTTGCATAATATGTGCATAGGAATGAATTTGTTCCCCTATTCCTGGAAAAAAAATTAACACTGAAAAAAATAGCAGTGATAGTATTTTGTGCCTGAAGTCCTATTTCTGTAGCTGAGCTTACACTCCTACTTAGGTGTTTAAGTCTAGCCAGGGTAACTACAACAAGAGACTTTCTCATAAACTCTTGTTTGTTTTATTTTATACAATAGCCTCTGATCTCAAAACTGGAAGAGCTGGACTTATTTGGAGAAGGGATAAATAGTTATACTTAACCAAGACAAGTATCAACTCATAAAGACTACACTCAAGTAAGAAATGATGCAAAAATCAAGATGGTAGTAACTATTAGGTGGATTCAGGATTATCCAGTTAGTTTATAACACACACCTTAATAAAAAGACAGAAGTTGTGTCTCTCAATTCCTGGCTAGTTTTAGTAGAGGCTTCCCCAGCCTGAGTAAGCACTGTGCATTAAATATTCTCATACCCACGTGGTGCTCTGGACATTCATTGTCCTTCATCAGCATCTATTGGCTTATGCACAATAATGAACCTCATCACAAAATTTATTGCTTTTCCTTTTCCTGTGTGTGTGTGTGTGTGTGTGTGTGTGTGTGTGTGTGTGTGTGTACATATGTGTCTGCCTATGTGTCTGCCTATCTGTCTTTCTGTGTGCACATACAGGCATGCCTGCTTGCCTGGCTATGTGTCTGTCTGTGTGTCTGTGGGTGTATCTGACTGTCTCTCTGTTGTTTATGTATGCATGTGCAGAGCTGATACTTTGAATAAGACAATATATATATTATATTATCAGATCAGAAAAAAACTAATATCTCCTGTTACCACTTTAACATTAACCTTAAAACATTAGTGATACTGGAGAGAAAGAAGTGACTACATTTACCCTTGAACAAAAGATTACATCAATGCCATACAGGAGCAGAAAGTAAGAACCTAAAAAGGGATTAAAAACCGGCTAGGTTTCTATCAACTTAAAGCAAGTGATGAAATTTAAAATTCAAATCAAATGATGTTATCACTTCTTCTTCTTCTGTGTCAAGCTTAAATCAATTCACTCAAGAGAACTATAACCAGCTTATCCAGGAGGTTACAGAAAATGTTGAACAATTTGGCTGTTGAATTCCTGCCTAGCATCATTTCACCAAAACATCCTTTGTACTGTCTTGCATTATCTAATTCAAAGCTGCTGTTAGCCTCCATGCTGTTGCTGCTACTTACAATTCATGGCTTCTAAAATACCATTACGCGTCTCACAGAACTGCTGTGGTGGATAGATGCTTGCCTGCCATCAGGTTCTGTTTCTTTTCCTTTTAGATTTTGTTCATTGTTGTATTCTGTCTTTGGAAAGGTGCATATCTATTAAACTACTAAATGTTTAATAGATAGTAAAGAACGTGGTCTGTAGCTGCAGACAATAGGACAATGAGCAAGCTTATCAACATAGAAAACATAGAAAAAGCTTATAATAAAGAAAAATTTGAAGACAATATGACACAATAATAGTCATTTGCATAATGTCAACTATATCTGCACTACATTCAGTATTGCTTTCCCATAAATCATAACCACATGAAACCTCAAAATAGAACTTTATGTAGAAACAGGATCCTTGTTGATATAATTGCTTCAGTTAAGTTGAAGCTACCATGGATGAGAATGAAACAGTCATTAGAAGGGGAACCGATACAGAGAGGGATAGGGAAGAAAGAATATGAAAATGAGCTGAGAGGTCTGTGATACAGGCATGGGTCCAGGAACATGAATGAACTGCTCAGCAGTACGAAAAACTTGTACTTGAAACAGCAGGAAAAGAAGGATGCATTCCTGAGCCATCAATGGGTTAAACACAGTCACCCTGACAGGGACTTTGGAATTCTAGTCTCTAGAAGTATAAAGATGTAATTATCGGATTGGTGTGTTTTCACCCAGCTTGTTGTCATTAGTTACTAAATCCTTACAAAGACTTCCAGAGAAGCAATAAATTAATTTATATTAATGCAGCTATTCCTTAACAAATTTTGTATTTTCTAATACTTTCAGGTCATGCACACATGCCATTATTAATTTTTTTTCCACGATGACCTGCAAAGATCAGTCCTTGACCCCTGTCTTAATTTGCATTCTGTTACTATGATAACACAATGGCCAAAAGAATGCTGGGAGGAAACGTTTACTTGGTTCTCACAGTCCATCACTAAGGGAAGTCAGGGTGAGAAGTGGAGCAGAGACAGGCACCATGCAAGAATGTTGCCTAATGGGCTTTAAGAAAGCACAGCCTGCCTTTTTGTACAACCCAGGACGAAGTGCCCAGGTATGGCACCATCCGCATGGACTGAGCCCTCTACATTAGTCAGTACTCAAGGAAATTCCCACACAAACATACCTACAGGCCAATCTGTGGAGTCATTTAGTTAACTGAAATTCCCGTTTGTGTCAAATTGTTGAAAACTTACCAGCGCAAGCCTCATGAATTATTTCATGTCAGGTGAAGCTAGACTTCTTGCTATGATCCATCCTATCTCCTAGCTTTTTCCTAGATGAAAAGAATTAGAACATATGTGGTCTGTTATTGTTTTCTGATACAGCGTACAGTGCAAAACCGAAGTTTCTTCCTAAAACCCTTTTTCTCTTTGTGATTCCGTAGCTGACTTTAGCATAGTTTCGATAGTTTTATTATCTTTTCATTGAGGTCCCATTCAGCTCTATACTTGAGACGGTGAGGCACTACTTGTGAGAAGAGCAGAAAATAACAAAAGAAAATGACAGAGACATGTGGAAACAAGACGTTTTAATTTAAAAATTGCTAAACATATAGTTCTAAAGAAGACAGGGCACTTTGTCATCAACCCTGCTGTGGTAGCCTCAGATTTGGGGAAGAGCTGCATTGTTTCACTTGGATACAAAGCTCAGAGTAGAAAGCAGGCTAAGTGGGATGCCTTGGTGTTCCAGCTGCCTTCATCTCTGTTCACCCTGGATTAGGCCCTAGAGCAATATTTCACCAAGAAAAACAAAAGGTCAGATAAAACATAAACATCATCATAAAACAATCATAAACCCGGAGACAGTGAGCAGTGACCTTTTGACAATCAAAAGGGTGCCCATTCACTCTCCAATATTAGAGAATCTTAGTATTCAAGAAAACAGCACAAGTTTGAAGGATATTTTTGCTTTTCACCCTTTCTCTCCACTTCAAGTCATAAATTCCCCACTCCAGGCTGACATCATCCTGAGAGAAGGGTCATCCTTAGCTCTCAAGGCTCCAGATCGCAAAGATTTAAGCAGATCAGAGCTAGGAAATTCCCGTCAGACCATAGCCCCAATTTTTTTCAGTCATATTTTTCTATGATTTCTCATTCTTCATCAAACTTAAGCCTGGAAACCCACAAGCACATTTGCTTTAGGCTATTTTCTCGTCAAGGCTCTCCTGTTATATAAGTGAGAGCACATACTCTTGCATATTTCTCTCCCATGACTTGTCCAATATAATAGGTGTCTCAGCCATAATCCTGTCAATAAGCAAAGAAAAGACATCTTTTCTTCTCGGCAAGATGTAAAATTCAGAGAGTAGTTCATATATTGATACTTTTGGCTTCATTTAGTGTTTCTGAAGAAATTACAGAGTTTTGTTTCCTTTGGGCCTTGCTGCTTTCTCTCTACTAGTCCTCCTTCTCATATACACACATATGCTATGAAGATTATACTAGTGTTGGGGCAGAAGTCAGTTCCAGCTTTGGGAAATGTCAACATTTAGGCTTGCTTTACAAGAATTGTTTATGATTCCCGAGAAGTAATTATTCTCAGGAATGTAAGAAAAACACCAGAAAATAAAATACACTTCAATAGATTGGGTTAATATTCCTTTATCTAAAGTACCCCTCCAAGTACATGAAGCTGGGACAGTTTGAGCACAACATGAATCAGAATCAGATGTATGTTGTAACTTAAGATACAAAATAAACACTCCTGCATCCATATGGCACAAACAACCAACTTAAGAAGAAAAATAAACAGATGGAGAAAAAGGCACATCTCCTGTGCAGGATATTCACACATAACGTGTGTAGATGCTCTTCCCTCCTGGTGAACTGCTCCATTCTCACTTGCCAGCTCTTCATAGCAACAACCTTGCAAAGAGTTCAGTATCTAAAAAGGGAAGAAGAGTAACTTCACAGTGACCCAGCCTGGTGACTAAGGCCAGAACCCACAGCTAAATACTATGAATACATTATGATGTAAATAGCACCGAACCCCTATGGTTTTCCTCCCTAATTCAATACACTAGTTTGGTCATGAATTGAACATAAAGTGCTAGTCCTATAGAATACCTGAATACTTCCCACAACTGCAAAACTCATTAAAAACATGGGAAATGATCCCAGCTTGAGATCAGGGAACTGGGTAAAGAAGTATTATCCCGTATAGAACACAACTACAGATAAAGAATTGTTAAAACACCAATATACATATGGAAATTGTGGATTTCAGTCAATAACAGTGTATCAAGATTGCTCTGTCAACTGGAACACATGTTGTATAGACATGTGGGATCTTAGTGCATGAAGATTCTGGAGTAATTGTAATTGGGAATTCTCAGCACAATCTTTTCTGTGTATTATTTTGCCCCTTTTTTCTTTATAGTTAAAAATACTCATATCCAACATCTCTTTTTACATTACATTTTTTCAGTGTTAGTTCATTATGAAAGTTGACATTAATTTATCTCATCTGGGGAAGATACAGAATATGACAAATACTCCTGTAAAATTATAAATACCAATTCACAATTGGGAAACAAAATAATTCTGGACATACTTCTTTCAGTTTAGTAGCCACAGATGTAAGCATACCTTGAGCCTTGCAGATTTATTCTAAAATCGCTTATTGAGTTTCATTTATATTTATAGTTGCTCCATGACCCAGCAGAACATGATATTTGAATCATTAGATGCAAACAACAAGTGGATTGGGCCTCATAAGCAGAATCACTAGTGAGACCTCCACAGGGCATTGTGATGACATATTGACACCATTCAAAAGTGAACATGATTCATCGGGAAGCCAATTTGTTGGAGGTTAATAACATTTAGTATTTGACTGCAGAGGTCTGCCAGCACAAGATTTAGAAAATGTATGGATAATTTAGAGGCTGATGAAAGGGGAGCTAAGAATATCATATCCGGGTGTTGCTTCTTCAGTGAACAATTTATATTAAGAAGAAATTATAATGTGAGTATAGTTATTAGGAAAAGAATGAAACTCACAGACACTACACTTTCTCAAGGAGGAAACAGTAGACATGGCATGCTATTAACATTTTCACATTTTGATATAAGGCTTTTATTTATTTCATGACATTCTGTCTAGAAAAGGCTCTGTCTCCAATTTTCATCCTCATATAACAAACAGGTGCTCTTTAAAGGCAAAATGAGACTTGAAAAAGATCTAATTCAAGATTTGTTACTTTAACAAGTTAATAACTAGCAAGGGAAATAAATACCACTGTGGAAATCGGTTCAACAAAGTTATCATTTTCAGTCATTTCTAAATAATAATTACAAATCATATTACGATTAGAAAATCATATCAAGTGACATAGTTTAGATTTAGAAAGTCATATTTGCATGTGCTTTCCCACTGATGGATCTTCAACCTTCTAAACATACATAAGGTCATATATATGTAGCATATGAAACCATGTACATATGACATGAGTAGGAGTGAGAAGGATGGATGAAAAGAGAAAAAAGTGAGTGTGAATAAGGTAAGATTGACAATGCTTATAAATGTACATATAAAAATATACAGTAGAAATTTAATATTAAAGCATAGTAGAGCATTTGATTTCAGTGTGAACGCTACTGTCAACTAAGTCAGATAATGCAATCTATCATCACTCAAAATGCTCAACTGTAATTATGTGTTGATTGATAAAATATTAATATTGTCTCTTGTTATTGAAACATTAATGCCCACAAGTTAACTCAGAAAGAATTACAGAGCTTTGCAAAGCGACTGATTTCAATTACTGTTTACTATTTTAACCAAATTCTATTGAAATTTTGCTAAGCAAGCCTTATTGAATATCTGTCTTAAAAATGCTTCAATCAATAAAAAAAGCAAAGTTTATTTGACTTGTAGTCAGATACTCATTCTACTTTCACTTTTTCTACAAGTTAAAGAATTGCCACCAACTACTAATTATTCTGTAGATAATGAGAAATTAAGACAGTCAACAAACTTGGAAATATATATATATTATATATATATATATATATATATATATATGTATATGTATTTGACAACAAAAGAAAGTACATGCAAATGGCTTTTAAAATTAATATTTGGTTCAACTTAATTTTTAAATTTTAACTAAAAAAATATATCAGGCCCATTAATAATTTCTCTCAAATATACATTTATTACTATATGTTAGTTCTTTTTATTCTAATGTCAAAGTCATTAAATATTTTGAAAGATTCAGATTTTTAAAATACAAATCTATAGTAATCAACACAGGTCCCTAGAGAAACAGATACGGTGTTTGAAATAATTTATTGACATTACATGACATTATCTTCCTTCTCCAAGTGACTTAACGATGCCCTTATTGGCTTATCTTTTAAAAAGATGCTTTAATAAAAACCTGAAGGAGGGTGTACATGGTGGTTTTGAAGTTTAAGTTTATCTATAAAAACAACAACTTAAATTATCACAAAAAAACAATTAACTGAGAAAAGATCATGATCTTAAAAGAATCTTTTCATCTTATACTTTATGTGTTTGTATTGAATTAACAGCAATGAGAGTTAATTGCCTAATTTCAGTGACAGTTAGATGAATGGATGGTTTAGGAGCACCATTCTTTAACATCTAATTGTCTTGTCACTACTAATGTCACTGTAACATCTATCTTCACAGAAGTTCAATACAGAAAGTTACATAGCAATGGGGTTCAAAATGTGTTGATTTTTGCCTGACTGCTATGAAATTTTTCTTTTTTGTGATTATTCTTATGGAAAACAAAAATGATGGAGAGGTATGAAATGCTCACTTAGAGACATTCAACTAGAATAAAATGGAATGAAGATTTTTCAGTGTTGTGAGTCTTCATTGTCATTGTACTTGTGAATTTACTACATTCTTCATTTCTTGTCAGAAACAAAGGATTGGCCAAAGAAAAGTTTTGTGATGATGATTTAGCATCTTCCTAATGAGTACCCTTCACATCACAGAAATGATGGAACTTAATAGTAAACTACCTGAATCTTGTTCATGGTAATCTTCAGTTGACAGTTAAAGAATAGGAAACATTGAGTCGATTCCCAACTACTCAATTATTAATCATTGAATTTAAATGAATACCTGGAAGACATCAAACATGAGATTAGTTTTGAATGACAGTTTTAATCTCAACCATCTTTAGAAAACAAGACACAAGGAATGTGACTTTGGTAGAAAGTAATGAAGTTTCAAATAAAAGACTCAATGGTACAGATGGATTGAAGTCATGAGACTACTTGAAAACATATTCCAGAGAAAACAGACTTCTCTAAAGGACAGAGCATCAAGGAATTAACATACTTCACAGAAAAGTGAAAAGGTTAGCTACCAAAATACAAAACCCATTATAATCTCCTAACCTTCATAGATATAAATATTCTACAAATAATACACATTCCTACAAAATGATACCAGGAAGAAGAGAGGAAACAATATAAGCTCCAGGAAGTGGCCATAGAATGTCAGGAAAAGGATCTCACCGAAGGAGATGTAATGAACTATATGCTTTGAGGAATGCATATGGCCATTATTTACTTATTTAGAACAGGGACTTTTTCCAATATAAGTCTCATCTCTTTTATTCTATATCTGGAACATCATTAACACTTATGTGTCTACATGATAAGGGATTCTGGGCAGTTTGTGAAGGGAAGAAGAAAGGAGGGAGGGAGGGAAGAAAGAGGGGAGAGAGAGAGAGAGGAAAGCAGGGCCGGAGGGTGTTATAGTCATTGTTCTATTGCTGTGAAGAGACGCCATGACCACGCAACTCTTATGAAGGAAAGCATGTAATTGGGGTTTGCTTAAGTTTCAGAAGTCTAGTCTGTTATGATCATGGCAGAGAGCATAGAAGCAGACCTGATGCTGGAGAAGTAGTTGAGAGTTCTAAATCCAGATCCACAAACAGCAGGAAGAGAGAGAGTCTCAGAAGTTGGCTTGGGCTTTAAAACCTCAAAGCACATCCCCAGTAACACACTTCTTTCAACAAAGCCACACATCCTAATTCTTTCAAATAGTACCACTCCCTGGTGACCAAACCTTCAAATCTCTAAGTCTGTGGGGGCTATTCTTATTCAAACAACCACAGAGAGCATATTCTTTATCTGTTGCTGTCTTTTCTGTAGCCCATCATACACTCATCATTTCTGTTCCTTCTTACCTCATACAATCTAAGTTTAATGGGCGGGGATTCACTTTTTCATTTTCTATCTTAAACATTTCTACCATTTCAAAATGAACCTGAAACAAGGGAAAGTATAGACTTTTCAAGTTCATGCTGAATAGTGAATTTCTAGCATTTGCCTCTCTTAACACAAAATCATAGGCACCTAAAGGTATGTAAGGAGTTTCACTTCCCATTGGACCACACATGATTTCATTATCTTGGAATCTGAGTGCTTCATGACGAGATGGCTCAGTATCGATTTTCACATATGTATTTACATGTAGGCGGTCAAAGAGACGGCGCGGTTTCCAATATGGCCTGCACCGTCTACTGCTCATGCGTCAGGCTCAAGCCCCTCCCGAGAGGGCTTATGCAAATGAGGTATTGGCCCTAACCAATCCTGAGAGAACAGGCGCCAGGTCCGCCCCCTTGGAAGGGTATATAACAATGACAGTTCAGCTGCTGGGGGGGTCAGTGGAAGAAGATTCTTCAAAATAAAGGAGCTGTGAAGAAAGAAGCCGCCACATTTACATAGCATATGTTTAGTGCTCCTGTAGTACTCTTCATGTATGTAAGGAATACAAAGAAAAGTACCCTCAAAACAAAGTGGAGCCTGATAATTAACCAATAAATTGCATTCTAAAAGTAAACGTTTCAAAGTAGACTTAAATTTAAGATATTTATATAAAGCCCATGCCACATACTTTTTTTATTTTGAGTATTTTTTATACCTTTATTCAAACTTTTTTGAAATGACATTGATTCCATGGAAGTTGAGAATTGCAGGCAAGGGTAAGCATCTCTGACACATCTGGCATAGCTGCTTGCAGGAGTGTCAGAATCCTTACCTCCAGATCTCAGGCATGGTCCACTTTCTGTACACAGAGACTCCAAGTGCAAATTCCCAGAGCCATCAAGTGTCAAATCCAGGAAAGTATGGGGAACAAGGAATATCTAATCTGACCTCTTTCTGCTGCCACGGGCCCTTCTTTATTTCTATACTCAGGTAAGAGTTGAAAGTACTGGAGCTACATTTTTCTTGATCCAAAAATTAGGTCATTGCTTTCACTTGTGTGTTCTCTAACCTGCCCAAGAGCATAGATATCAGAGTTGTGGGTTAGCCATCTCTGTTTACAATGGACTATATTTTGACTGTTCTGCTGCCTCCATTCCAGAAAGCTTGGAGTAGTGGGAAGGGAAAAGCCACTCCAAAGCTCTTTTACCTGTCTCCTATCAGCTTTAAGGACTCTGCCTATCACATGCCTGTAAACTGTTTTGTCACTTGCCTATGAACTGTTTCTTTCCACCTAGCTTCCTTCCCATAGCAGAAAAATGACTGTTCCCGTCTATCACTCGGAATTGGGCCTCTAGGGTGGTGTATTTCCTAGACTTTGTTCTGTGGAAACTGACTCAGCCTGTAGTAACTTCAAGGCCCAGGAGGTGGTCCTTATAGATTCAATGTTTTCTCACCTCTCCTGACTTCTTGCTTTTCCTTTTTCTGTTCATAATACACAGAATTGTTCTTCTTCTACCTACAATATTGTATTGATTTGGAACCGTACATATCAGGAAGCTTTGTGGAATATATATATATATAAAACTTAGTCATAGTTACATAGTTGTGAAGAAACACCATGACCAAGAAAACTCTTATAAATGACAGCATTTAATTTTGAGCTGGTTTATGTTTCAGACATTAGATCATTATCATCATGGCAGGGTACATAGTGACAGGCAAGCAAGTGCTGGAAAAGTATCTGAACACTACATGTAGGTCTTTAGGCAGAGCAAGACACTGGGTTTGACATTGGCTTCTGCCACATTTTCTCAAACAAGGCAACAGCTCCTTACCCTTCTAAACCTTTCATATAGTGTCACAATCTAGTGACTAAGCCTTCAAGTAGATGAACCTGTGTTGGCCATTTCCTATTCAAATCACTACATTCCACTCCCTGACCCCCAATATGCTTTTACCCATACCAAAAATGGGTTCACTTTAACTTGATAAGTTCTCATAGTCTATCACAGTCTCAACATTGTCCAAAAGGTCTAAGTTCAAAGTCTCTTCTGAGACTCACAGAAACCCTTTAACTGTAGCTCCATGCAAAATCAAAATAAAGGAGCAGATCACATACTTTTAACATGCAATGACACAGAATATACATTTCCTATACAGGAAGAAAGGGACCATAGTATGGAAATATTGGTCCAAAGCCAGACTAAAACCCAGAAGGTCAAATTCTAAATTCTGCATTTTCATGTCGGATATCAAAGTGTGTAGTGGTCTCTGCAAGCATCACAGCCAGCAGCAAAATGATCCAAGAGTAGCAGAACTTGGATCACAACTTCAGGAGTCTGATGGCAGGCAGTTTATTGCCAGATCAAACACAGTACAATTTGAAAAAAAAAAAAAGTTTCCTCATGTAATACAATCAAATTGCACAAGGAGACATAATTACATTGAAATTGAACTCAAAGTACATCTTATTCCTTCCAAGAGGATGAGTTCCAGAGATAGCCTACATATTTTAGCTTAATGGTGAAAATCTGGCATGGTCTCAGTCATACTGATAGCATAAAGGTCATTTCGACTATCGGCCCCTTCTGGTCCTGGTTGTGGGAGCTTGGAAGAGCTCCCAAATAGAAAGATAACATAAGGGTCATTTAGACTATTAACCACCTCCAATCCTGGTTATAGGAACTTGATATGGTTGACCCTTTGAATAATACAGATCACCAAGCTATTAATTACCTTTAATTTCCAGATTTCTGGGTGGAAAACAGGCTTTATATCCTTTCCATTGAAAAGGCAATCTTATATGCTTAATATTCCTGGTGTGCTAGGAGATCTGTGGCCCTGAGGGCCTTTGTACACACAACAAAAGTTCTCTCCGGATCCTGAACGCCTTTCAGTTTTGTTGACTCTTCTCTCTCTTGAGCTGGCGCCACCTCTTGTTAGCAACGCTTGTTTGCAGGAATCCCTCGACTCTGGCATCTCCAACATCATGGTGTCTCCAACACAATCCAGGCTTCATCTTCAGAGCTTCACACAATTGGCTTTCTGGGCCTCCATACAGAGAGACCCCTGACACACACCTGGCCACAAGGAAAGCCTTTCCTTAGCTGTGGAAGGAGATTCCACAACCCTTTTCCTCTGTTCTTGACTATAAACCCAGAAGCACTGGGACTGAAACTGCCAACCAGTTTGTGCTGCCTGCTGAGGTGAGATTTGCTCCATTTAAGTCAATTGCGTCTGTATAAGCTTTCTGTTGTTTTTTCATTTCTTTCACTGGTTAAGCTTTCCTTTAAGGCCTTTTCACCAGTTAGAAAGTTGCGGGGAGGGGGGTGTCCATCCCTGAAGTTACCACTTCCTTTATTCTATTTTAACATGAAGTTTTTCTTTAAACTTTTTATCTCCATGAGCACTGGAACTTGTGTTTTTTACATTTTCTGATGCTGACTTCCTTTTCAAACTGCACATTTTGCATCTTTACTTGTCCCACTTGCTCCATTTCATTGTAAAAATGTATGTGATGCCCTTCAACAGAGGAATGAATACAAAAAATGTGGTACATTTATACAATGGAATATTACTCAGCTATTAAAAACAATGAATTTGATAAATTCATATATAAATGGATGGAACTAGAAAATATCATCCTGAGTGAAGTAACCCAATCACAAAAGAACATACATGGTATTCACTCACTGATTATTGGATTTTAGCCCAGAAGCCTGAAATACCCAAGATTCAACTCACAGACCACAAAAAGCTCATGAAGAATGATGACCAAGTAGGGGGGGCTTCAGTCCTTCTTAGAAGGAGTAACAAAATACTCAAGGGTGCAAATATGGAGACACAGTGCAGGACAGAAACTGAAGGAGAGACAGACCATTCCACCTGGATATCCATCCTATGTGCAATCACCAAAGGTAGAGGTTGATGTGGATGTCAGGATGTACATGCTGACAGGAGCCTGATATAGCTGTCTCCTTAGAAGTCTGCAAGAGTCCGACATACTCAGAGGCAGAAGCCCACAGATAACCATTAAACTGATCACGGGGTTCCCAATGGAGAAGATAGAGTGAAGGCTGAAGGAGTTGAGAGGATTCGAGACACCATGAGGAAAGCAACAATCCCAACCAACCAGAGTCCCCAGGGTCTAAACCACAAGCCTGGGAGCGCTTAGGGAGGGACCCATGGCTCCAGCTATATATGCAAGGGAGCTATATATAAGTGGGAGAAGAGATCCTTGGTCCCATGAAGGCTGGACGTCGTGGGGGGGGATACTCGAGGGTGGGGAGGTGAGGTACAGGGGAGGGTGGGTGGGGTACACCAACGTGGAGACAGGAGGAGGGGGGAAGGGATAGTGAGTTCCTGGGAGGGAGGGGGGAAATGGGGTAAGGAGAGAACATCTGAAATGTAAAAAAATTTTCCAATAAAAAATTTCCAATAAAAAAAAAAATGTATGTGAGTGACCACTAAGAAACACATGACACAGCTACTACTACAAAATCTGTTATTAATCAGTTTTGCCTAGAGGAAAAGAACTTGGAGAATGTGTGCTTGTGGGTGTGTGTGTGTGTGTGTGTGTGTGTGTGTGTGTAGTGGGGAGCAATATTAATTACAATGACCTACAGACAGTGGTCTAGCTAGTCCAAAAATGGTTGTCTACCAATGAAAGGTCTAAGAATTCAGTAGTTGTTCAGTTCATGAGACTGGTATTCAGTATACATCAGAATCATGAAGAAGCAGGCTATAGTGCCAGTGAATAAATGGACTTGCTAGTGAAAGCAAAAATAAACAAGCAAAGAGAGAACAAACTTCCTTCTTCCATACCCTTTGTATACTGGTCAACAGAAGATGTATGTAGCTCAGATTAAATTAATTGCTTTCTCTTATTGGAGGTTGCTTGGTCATGCTATCTTTTCCCAGCAATAGAACAGTGGCTAACAGAAATTGATCCTAGGGACTGGGGTATTGTTGAAAAAGGTCTGATGATGCTTTTTGTGGAGACATACAGAATGGGTAGTAGAGGAAAGTAGTTTTAATTATCAGCTAAAGATGTGTCTAGTTGCAGAAAAGAGAATTACTATTGAAATGAGTGTTTCTGTTGCATTTTGCTAGGAACCTATCTGTATGTGTATTTATGCTTCATTTCTTGACTTTTTTTTTTTTTTATCATGTAATGCAACATCAACTAAGAGAACATCAGTGGCAATCAGATTTATTTAAGTTTGAGGAAATAGAAAAGTACCCTCTAGGAGGGGCACTGCCATCTACCATAAATTCATAATACATTTGTAGTTGTGTGATGGATAGTTCTATCATGTTCAGGTTAAGACTGCATATATATATGCATATATATATATATGCATATGGGAGTCATTCTTATTCAAACCGTAACAGTACAACACTGGAAACTATAATATATACTCAGATCATAATAGGGGAATAAAGGGAAAAGAAAAACAATACCCAGATAAAGCATTATGAGACAAAGAACCTTCAAAACTGCCATGGAGTTCATTTTGTGCTAGCCATTAGTGCTGGTCATGGGGTCTGTTCTTAAGTGTGGTGTGTATACCAAGTGAGACTCCATTGGAGAATACTAATTTTTTCCTTTGTGAGCAGTTATCAGTTGGAAATAGCTTCTGGATTAATGAAGTGGACTTGTGTCTCTTTCTCCACTTAGCATTGGGACCATATCTGATCATCTGCACAGTAATTGGATATTCGCCAGAGTCTCTGAGTTCATATGTGTGTGTGTATTACTGAGTTTAGAAGGTCTTATTTCCTTGATTCCCACAGTTTCCCTGGCTCTTAGACTTTCTTTGCCTATACTTCCACAGGGGTTCATCAGATATGAGAGGAGAGATTGATGCAGATAATCCCATTTAGGACTGAGTGATCAGAAAGGTCTCATACTCTGTACAATTGTCCAGTTGTGGATCTCTGAATTTGTTCCCATACACTGCAGGAGAAATCTCTGGTGATGGCTAAGCAAGCACTAATCTATGAGCAAAACAGAATGTTCTTAAGAGTCATTGTACTGTTGCATTCCTTTAGCAGACAATAGTATTTTCTTTACATAAGAAAGCAAGGTGAAAAGGGGAAGAGGTGGATCAGAGATTTAATACATTTTGCAGGAAGGAATGTCAGGGAAGGGAAGCTTATTGACTGAACCCTCATTGTCCACCTAGATACCTTATTAGCATAGAGAACTCTGGCAGGTGCTACATGACCAGTGGTCACATTCTTTATATGGTGAGTTGATGGTCATGTGTTCCAGGCAGGAATCTTGTTGGAGTGGGTGAAACACCTACCGACCTCATGTATGAGGTCCTGGGGTTTTGAACCCAGTCAACCTTATCAAATTTCCTACCCCATGGTCCACTGCCCCACAGAAGGGTGAATGCAGTCATTGTATACCATGAGCATATGTAGACATGTCATAATGAAACCTCTTGCATAATTAATATACATTAATAAAATTTTTAAAAATATGTGAAATTAAATACCACACGTGATCTAAAGTATTGTTTTTATTCATAATCAGGCATATTATTATGCAGAAATACTACACACAGGGTGGAAATGTGTCTGAGGCATATACACAGTGTTCCAGTCAGCTCGTGTATGCCAGCAGAGTGAGTTCTGTTAGTGTCCTTGACCAGTTTGTTTCTTACTCCTCATCTTATAGAATGTCAATTTTCTTATGCAAAACACGGTATTCATGTTCCTGTGGACCTGGTTGACTAACCTCGGTAACTGTTACAAAATATGCAATTTGGACTAATCTAATTCATCTTCATCAACTCTGATTTTACTTTGCTGACATTCAAGCCAAATAATATTACAATGAATTCAAAATTTGGTTAGCAGAGAGAGCAATTTCATGTTTATGAAAATGTATTTAAAGAAAATGAAATTAGACGTTTTTATTATGTGGTGTAATATCATACATTATTGTCAGCTTTCCTTTTAGTTGTTAAAATATGCAGCACTTGGTTTTGGTATTTTAAGTGTTTTTCACATTTACAAAAATAAAATAGTCAGCACTTTAAAGTTGTTATCGTGCCCATCATAGTCCTAATGCAAATGTACAAGTTTTCTTCTTGCAAATTAATAAGAAAATACATTAAAAATAGACACTTCTGAAATCTTCATATTACATATAGCACTTTGTTACATTTTCATAAGGATTTTATCAGAGTTGTTTTAAAATCTTAAAATCTTTTAATGCCAGAAGAGTGTGTTCCCGTCATGAATTTAATTCTTAGCTTTCTTGTCCCCAAGTACTGAATATTAGGCTTGTGACAAAAGACTGTATTACTCTGGGGAATGGTTTTCAGACTCCATCTTTGCTTCCTTGATTTATACACAACCGGGTCAAAGACCTGTGCAGTCTCTATGAGCTAATGGCTGTTGGTGTCAGATTCATTTGTCCTTTGTTCTTTTTGTTTTTTAATTCTGTAATTCAAGGAGAAACAAATCAGTCACGGTTCCTCCATTTTTCTTGTAATTTCTCTACCTAATGCATGTCAGCATACCTGTAAACCAGAAAGTTTTCTGTAGACTATAGTTATGTAATGAAAATAAATCCTATAGATTTCTATTACCTTTTGTTTGTTTATTTTGATTGTTTAGTTTCTGTTTTTGTTTATTGTTTGAGACTGGGTTTCACTACTTAGCCTTAGCTGACCTAGAACTTGCCATATAGAGTAGGCTTGTCTTAAGACAAGATATAGAGGTATACTTCCTCTGCTTGCTGAGTTCTGTGGTGTGTACCACCACTCCCAGATATCACTGGATAACTTAATATTCATGGTGATATAATGGTTTAAAAGCTACTTGTGTCCACTGAATACTGACATGGTCAATATTTCCGTTTGTTGCCTTTACAAACACGGTTTTTGTCCCTTGTAGTTAAAGATTTAATTGGTGGATTTGAACTAAATATTTTTCATTGAATATACCTTGTTGATTTAAGTACTAATATCTATGTACCTATGAGTAATAATGCCTTTTAATTATTTTTATTTTTTTGGCAGATGGCTTATTTGCTAATCTGCTTAAGACACAATCTTTCACAGTGAATGATTAGTTCAGCCTCTGTGACCTTCAGCATCTTGGAGATACTTGTCTGGCTTGTGGTCTCTAAGGGTCAGTAGATATTCATCATTTCTTTGATGCTAATATCTTCCTACTTTTAACATTTTCATGTTCCTTTTACTTCATCAATTCTAAAAAAAACCCTCATTTAGTGTTTCTTGTGGCCCATTCTAGTGTTGTTGCTTTCTTTTTTCAGTTAAAAGCATGGTGGAGTTTCTTCTCAAGCCATCTCCTCCCTTAGTCTACATGTATCTATTTATGTTGTGTTCTTGCAAGCTACAGTATATCTCAAATTCATATCACCTATTTTGTTTTACTATTATATATGTTAGTTCCAGAACTTTGTGTTGGTTTTATTCAAACATGCATAATTGCTGTTTATAATTTTTACTTCTTTAATTAATAGTTTAGATTCAGTTTTTCCTTGCCCATAACATATCAAGTGTAATTGCATCACAAAACTAATGCAATATTTGTTACAACCATACTTTTGCTTTATTGACTTATATTAATTTGTTTTTCAACTAGCTTTAGCTTATTCATTTTTATCCTGGTATCTACTTCTTACATTTGATATTTTATTTGAATGATTATTTTAAAGAGTAATTTGAATCTAAGGTAATGATGTACTCTTTTGTTTTGTTTTGTGTTTCTTTGTTTGTTTTTGAGGCAGGGTTTCTCTGTGCAGCTCTGACTGTCCTAAAACTTTCTCTGTAGACCAGGCTAGCCTCAAACTTACAGAAATTCACCTGGCTCTGCTCCAGAGTGTTGGGAATAAAAAGGTATGCCACCACTGCCCAACATGATGTACTACTCTTTCAGGGATAATTTTTATTTTCTTTAGCTGGGCAGAAGTATGTGGCAGCAACCCCCAGAATAAAATATTAGAGTGATATACAATATTGATCTTATTCTTGCCCTTTCTCCTGAATTTGAATTCTCAGTGTTACTGCCCAGGGCAAGTTGTTTTGTAGAAATGCTTTGGCTCTTGAGCAAGCACTGAGGGGTAACTTTCATCTATCCCGTTCAGTGACTCAGCCATAGGTCAAATTCACCTCCTATACACCTCAAGACTGGCAGATCCTCCCACGCCAGAGAGGGCAACGAATCCTACTTCTCAGGAGGAGCTCTGCTCCTAGGGGTCGGGACCCTTACTCTTCTCACTTGTCTATTGTAACGAAAAATATCCCTAAAATAATATTTCTGAGACAAGCAAATATAGACATAGCTTAGCAACCTAGGTAAGTCCTTAGCCTGAGTTATGTACATACCTTTTTCCTAACAATCATTTGATCACATAGACACCTATCTCCATCAGCATCACATGGTGATCCAAACAATACATAAGGTAAACCTCTTTTAGAATCCTTAGGTAACTCGGGTTTTGTGATCAAACACATTCTGGGACATATTTAGGAACTAGAAGCAGGGGGCTGATCTAGTGTGTTGATTTGGAGTGCACAAATAGTAAGACAGTCTGTGTTCTTTCAGTGAAGTTTTAGGGGAAAATTCCTACCTATCAATTATGTCCATTATAATTGGGGCAGGTGAATAGAAAAGAACATGCATCTTAAAAGATTGACATAACCCAAGTCTCTTAGTCAAAACCAAAAGTCTCACAAATTTTCTCCTTAACAACCAAGACCCCATGAACAAAAAGTCCTAAACAGTAAGTAATGCTCTTGAGCATCTAGCTCAAGGAGCCAGCTGTCCTTCGAGGTGTGTTCTATATTCCTCTTTGAGTATTTCTTTCTGCTTTGGTATTGATGAATGCCTTGTCAACTCCTAGGATAGACCAAGAGCCTGAACACAGCCTGCCCAGACGCAAAACAGCTCCTTCTCTCTTTACTTTTTTGTGTGTTTGTTTGATTGTTTTTGCACGAGGCTTCTATTGGTATATTGGTATAATATAGGTCCAATTTCTAGACACCTTTGTAAGAAGTGATTTTAATCTGCTAGTTTACCAGTTTTAAATATCTTAATATTTTTTTTTCTTCTTGGTATTGGCTATCTCATACACTGTTGGCTTTGGTCTACCCTCCCTGTGACTCCTTCTGCTTCTGTATCTTCCTGTCCCTGCAACTTAAACTTTTCCTCCTGCAGAAGATTCCTCTCAGTGACCCTCTAAACACAAACAAGACCACACAATTACACATTCTTTTTAAAATTACAAGCTAAACTTCACATATAAGAGAGACTATGTGGAGTTTGCCTTTCTGAGCTTAGGGGCAGCTTTCGATCTTGACTGTATATAACACAGAATTCCAGCCTAGAAAATGACCATGCCGTGATGAAGTGAGTCTTTTCATAGGAAGTCAATAATCAAAATAATCCCTCACAGACATTCTCAAGGCCAACTATAATAAAGGCAATTCCTCACAGGTGTGTCCAGCAGTTTATCTCCTCAGTAATCCTCAAATTGTCTCCTAAGATTAAATGTAACTCTTAGCAAATTAAAAATATCAGTTCTGTTGTAATTGTTATGAAATAGCCTCAGGTCATGAGGATTTGAGGATTTTAAGATTTGAGTCAAGCTGTATTGGGTGAAAACTCCAAGCCCTGAAGAATTGCTTAACTCCAGTCTGACCTTTCTGCTCCTCCTGAGGAAACAATATGCCCAGGTAAGAAAACAAATTCATCCTGCTGCCAGCCAGACCACAAAAGCAACATGCTGGTAAACACAAAACACCACACATACACACATCACAACACACACACACACACACACACACACACCTGTAAACACTGTGAGAACAAACAAGAAAAATATACCTTGCAGGTTAAAAGTTCTGTTTGAAGTTAAGAGTAAGTTCCTGTTTGTCCTATGTTTACATGACCCATCTGCATAGGACGCGCTTGATCCCATGGGGACAGGACTTTCATGGCTAGGAAATATGCCAGGATATATATATATATATATATATATATATATATATATATATATATATATATGCATGACCCTGACTGGAAATGATGGGTAATACTGTGACCCTGTGGCAAAACCCATGCAAAACCTGACTTGTAGCCATTTTCCTGGGAACACAGAGTTCATTCTCGTGGCCAGTATTTAATTAAAGCTTGCTTCAAATTTGGCAATAAACTATGGTAGTGGTCTTATTCTCAACCATTGCATGTAGGGAGGCATGCACTTTCACCCTCCTAAATGTATTCAACCTTTATCCACAGTAGCTATTCCAGTAAAACAGTCTAAGTCTTAGATTGAGTATGTCTTCTTCCTACTTTTCCAGTAAAACAGTCTAAGTCTGAGACCGAGTATGTCTTGTTCCTGCCTTACTTTTCATACAATACATGAAGAATTCTAAATCTCAGAATACAAACTTTTACAGAATAATGTATAAATAAAGGAAAAGTACCATAGACTGGAAAGCTGGGAAATAAATTACTAAAATTCTGTGTCAATTATTTCTAAGTGGTTATTTAAATTTTCATTTTTATTTTGTGCAATTTCCTGATTATAGAAGAATTGTACTTTGAAAATAGTTTAGAGATTTTTTTTTTTTTTAATCAGAAGTAAAACACAGAATGTTATAACTTTCAACTTCATTTGGGAAGTAAACATTCAGTTTTCTTCATTTTTTTCCAGTTTGTATGCAATTCACAAATTGTGTAAGATTGACACACACTGCCTTTTTATTGTTAAGACTAAATATACTATAATTAAAAAATAAAATAAAAATCTTTATTCTTCTCTGGAACAGTGTTACATGGACTCTTACTCATGAATCCCATGAACCTGCCAGTGAGTTTTATTTAAATGGAACTCGTACAAACAGCTCTTTGGTTAAAGTTTGTGAAAGAATATTCTATATTATAAGGCCATTAACTGGTGTGTTTAGAATAAAAGTTCAGGAAAAGGAGATGGCATGGTTTGAGATTTTTTTTCAATTGCAAAATAATTTAGTTGCAGATTTATAAAATAAGGCCTCTTTTAGAGTTTTGTGGAGTGTTGATTGTCTTTAATCACCTGCTCAATGTTATAAAGGTATCTCAGTAAAGGAAAGCAACGTGCAGACTCTATAGGAAGGCAACCTTCAAACACTATGGGAAAAGGCCTGAGAAATTTCCATGAGAATTACTGCTAGGAGGCAGGGGCTCTAGGTTCCAGGAAGTGCCTTCTCCCTGGGGCAGTAGCTTTGTGCAGAGATCCTTAAGTACATTGTTCCTGCTAATACTGAAAGAAAGAAGATTCTTGCCACTGTTATGTATATGTCCAAATTTAATTGCCTTTTCTTCTCCCATCTACTCTGCTTTCACTCTTTCCTGAGTGAGTCTACACCCTCAGTTTCTGCCTCTGATGCTAAGAGCTGCTCTATCATATTCATCAAACATAGCTTTCATGAACATAAAAATATTATTCCAAAAATATTGTCTACATATGTTTATCTGTATAGGTTGGTATGCATGTGTAGAAGAGAATACACTGGAAGTCAGAGAAAATCTTAGTGGACCTGCTGCCTCCTTCCACCATGTGGGCCTTGGAGATAGGTTTTACTAGACTTGGGGGTAGGTGCCTTTATCCACTTAGTCATCTCACCATTCCCTGCTAGTATTTTGTTCACACAATTTTCTCAGCTTTCAGAAATAGAACAAATTAAGTAAAACATTACTATGACCTTAAATTTGAAGCCTCATCATCAATTGTTATGTCAGTGGTCAGAAAAGAAGGCCAACGCACCTGATAATCAACTACTTGGGAAGCTAGACATGTTTAGAAAACAGAGGATGCTCTTTGCAAATACTCTTCTAATTCTCTAGTTTTAAACTTCTTAAAACTGATGAATTTCACTCACACATGTTGATACTCTCGATATGTTTTGCATTAACAAACCAGAAAATGTTTTTCAGGACTAAATTTGTTCAGATTTTCAGCCCTGTTTTCCTCATAAAATTTGCTGACCAGATGGTTCCATGAAAAACTTGAATAGAAAAATTCTAATTACAATTTTCCTTTCTATGATTTAATATAATTTTATAAGTCAGTATTTACATCCTTTGCCTATTTCTAACTATTTGTGTCTGAAAGATTTTAAGATATTTGTGTAAATGTATTTATAATTACAATTAAAAACAAAATGACAAGACACAAGTTAGTTGTTTGGTGCACATCTGTAAATCTAAGTTTCAGAATCAGAGACAGGAGAGTTGTGAGCTTGAAGTTTGTCTGGACAAAATAGATGGCCCATATCCATTGCATAACAGGTTTCTCTGAGGTTAAAACTTTCGTCTTGGATTTTAAGGCATAAGATGTTAAGTGAACCTGAAACAACAAGATACTTTAGGACAATATGTTTACAAGAAGGTGAAACAACAGTGTGTTCTAGGAGGAAGTAAAACCCCCATTCTGGAGATACACACCATTAAGACAGGAAGTAAACAACTCAAAATCTCTTCCAGAAGAGTCACAAATATATAGTTTATATATTTGATATTATATATTCCCAAATTGTAAATAGTGAGTAATATCTAGTTGCTCCCCATGGGCTGAAGGTGAGGTACCTGTAAGAATGGCTGACAAGACCTACAGGTAAGGATGATCTTTTTAAGATCTTTTGTTGGGACCTGGGGTATTTATGTCTTAGGCCCCTTCAGTTGACTTGAGTTAATGAGTGAAACTGAGTCACTTCGGCAACAGTATGGCATTGTAAGCCTCAAGCAAGTTGATATGCCAGGCAGTTTCCAGTGGATAGAAACCTTGGGAGTTCTTGATGACCTCCAAGGTGTTGGAGAAAAATAGGATGTTTTCTTTGCTTTAGTAGGGTATGTGCCTGGATCATTCAGGGGGGAGGGGTGATGGGGTTAGAATTAAGCCTAATGTGAGCCTCTACCAAATTAGGCAGTAAGTTTTGTACATGGAGGCTGTCAGAAAACAAATTAAAGGATTCAGAAATCGTATCTAACTCCATAACCACTGAAAACAGTTCTTTAAATTGGGCAGAGCAATCAATTTCTTGAATGGACCTTTGTCTGATAAAGAAGGGGGAAAACAACAATGGAGGACCCCAAGCGCCCACCATCGGTGAAGACAGTGGGATAATTTGTGTTTGGGCTAGAAAGAAAGAGTCTGAGGGGCTTCCATTCAAGTCTGGAAAAGGAACACATCCACCTATATGGTCCAAAATGGCAATCGATTTTGCTGCGAAAGCCTTCTAGGGTCAGAGCAACCTGGCTATTGTTTCTCTGTAACCAAAGGAAATCTGTGTTTTTAAATAGGTAATAAGGGTAGAAAACTCTGCCCCAAATAGCCTAATGGAAAGATATCTCCACTTAACAATACAATTGGCCAGCTGGATAACCATAGAATAAACTCGAGGGGCCCTTCCCACTGAAAGGTGATCCAATGAATGGGGAAAGAGATGGGGTCTTGCTATGTTGCCCAGGCTTGGGTACAGCGGCTATTCACAGACGCAATCCCACTACTGATCAGCACAGGAGTTTTGACTGCTCCGTTTCTGACCTGGGCCAGTTCACCCCTCTATAGGCAACCTGGTGGTCCCCCGCTCCAGGGAGGTCACCATATTGATGTGTAACTTAATGCGGACACCAGATTGCATAGAACACTACAGCCTAGAAATCCTGGACTCAAGCAATCCTCCTGTCTCAGCCTCCCGAGTAGCTGGGACTACAGGCGTGTGCCTTTGCGACAGGCAAACTTCTCACTCTCTTCAGGGTGTAGGGGAAATGGCCACTAGTTGGATGCCGGTAGAGTACTGATCGATTGGCTGTGCCAGCAAGCATGCCAGCAGTGACAGTGATTGGGGACAGAGCACTTTGGTTCCACTCCCACTGAACTCAACACTCTTCTGAAAGTAGGCAGTCCATGTAAGGTAGGCTGGCCCTTAGAGGACAGCCTTAGTGAAATCCTTTCAGTCTATGCATGTATGGTGTGCCAGGCCCTCAAATATAGTCTCAGCCCAGGGGGATTTGGCCGATCCTCAACCACCGCCTTCTTGAGTTCTTTAAGATCTTGGGGTTTCCAAGGGTACCAGGTGGCTGGCTGATTACCGCTGGTGTTGACATTCACTGGGTAAAGGCTGGTGGCATGCTGGGTGCCAAGCCCCTCCCTATTGTAAGGCACAGAAGGACTCTGAGAAGGGTTGTTTGAGGGATCTAGGGAGGCCAGGTTTGTCACCTGCTTGGAGGCCAGCCAAGGGGCATTGTTAAAGGGGTCTAAAGAGAAATAAAGAGGTTCCTTGAACAGTGACCTACAAGGACTGTTTTGGTTTCACTATTGGTTTAGACGCCTCTGCAGCAGAAGGAGGTTCCTTGGCCTTTTCCTTCTTTTCCACCAGTGTGGAAAGCAACTCTTCAGAGCTACAATGGTAGGGAGTGCCCCACGGTTAAGGTTAATGGGGTAAGGATAGAGGGAGTGGTTTCTCTTTAGTTAGGACTCGGATGGAATAAGGCAGTGGAGCGAAGGGTGCAGAAGGAGGAGAAGCATGGACCAGATTAGTTGGAGGATCTGATTGGAAGAAGAATACAAGGGTTTTAGGGTGGGATCAGGATTAGACACGAACTGTCCCATAACTTATGGGAGTACATTTGCCCGCTGACCAATTGGCCCGTCAGTGTTCTTCCATCAGGAGGAGGGAGAGAATTTCCTCACACAGGGCACCAGCGGTCTCGGTTCCAGCAGGTCTCTCTGGGCTGAGCAGGATGGTGAGTGTCAAAGGCCCAAAAGAAACACACCAGGCTGGGAGTCTTGTCGAAAGGGAACTCAACTTTATTGCATCAGTCTATCACTTATATAAACTCAGAGCATAGGGAGGATGAGTTTTCGTGGGGCGAGATGGTATAGGAGGCGGGGAAGGGGTATGGGGTGACTGACAGGGCCAATGCCAAAGCTCTGAAAACCAACAGTGGGGCAGAGGCTGGGCCAAATGGATCTTGTTGAGTTGCCCCGTACAGAAGTGACTGAGAGATCTCAAAACTCTAGCCAGGCTTAGATTTGTCCTCAAGGCCCAAACCAGGTCCAAAATGGGACCCAACACCAATGTTCTTTATGACCTACCACTTTGTCACTTGTTTCTAATCTCTTGGTTGGTGGTTTTTCAGAATTCACTAGCAAGTCCTCCGGCATGGCACAGCAGCATGTGTGCTGCCTCACAGTCGGTCAGTGGTCAACACCAGGGACGTTGGACAAAAACGAATCAACAGATAGGGCAGTAGATCAGATAGATGGAAGTTCTAAAAAATAAGGAAAAAAAAGAAGAAACTCAAACTGTGCGAATGCGGCACTGTTGCTGAAGAAATTGAGTGTATAGCCAGAAAAAAAATGTAGTAAAGCCAAATTTATTATTAGAATGATATGGTTTTGACAAAAAAGCACAAAAATGTCACAGAGACAGGGATTAAAAATAAGTTAATCCTAATGGAGGATTTCTCTTCTATGGCAAAAAGTAAATCCTGTTGTAGGAATTTTCATAGGGATTCTGTTTTATCTCATGGGGGGAAAAGGGTTAAAATGGGAGAAGTTGCCTTGACTTTGGGAAGGAGAAAGATAATTTACCACGGCAGGAAAGGATACTCACTTCATGCTCTGAATTGCACTTGGGGTTAGAAGACAGGTACTGCTTAAGGGCCACTTGGAAATTATTTTGTAGAAAGAAATAATGCACTTCAGGTATCAGTGGCACTAGTACTTTAAATTACAGTGTTCTAATTAAATGTTATTATTCATAATTTTCATCTTATCTATATAGTTAAACAAATATATAGAACAAGAACCTTTTTAAAGTTTGGAAAAATGTTAGTAGTCCCATTGGTTATTTAAACTGGTTCACATCAATGAGGAATTCATTTATACAGACCCACAGGACCATGCAGAGAGGATTTCTGGTAGTAAAAATTCCAAGTATGCAAATAAAGAAAATTAGCTACACATAATACTGGTAAAATGGACATGAATTTTATGTATGAGAAGCACTTTGAAGTGTAAGTAGAAAGTATAAAAGGAAATATCTTCATTTCAAATATATTCATAATTACTAAAAAGTAGCAAGAGAAAAGTTAAAAGACAAAGCTGGCAATACATATTTATAGCTTCATAAATACCCCTCCACACATAGACACATGCATACAAATGGCAAATATTTCACACAATAAACGACAATCAGGTAAAAAATGTCTTTAGAAAAATAGATCATGTTTGCAAATATTAAAGAAATAATTTAAAAAGCAGCAAGTTTATTCAGTCTTCCTGAGGAGTAAAGCTTGAAGGTGGTAAGCCTGATATTATTCATAATAAATTATGAATAACAAGGAAACGATGTGAGAAAATTCAGATTCTCATGAACACTGGTCAAAAGGGTACAAATTGTAAGATTTTATTTGGGAGAAGTTTGCCAATGTGTAAGATAGTTGCCAACCTCCGTATTTGTGCCTAATTTCAGTTTTAAAAATTATTTTGAAGAAATAATCATGGCCTTGTCATGGCCCACACTAGCTTTAGTGTTCTAGACACTGGACAGCCAGACCAAGGGCTGAAGGCCTGCCCTCAAGAATCAAAACTAAGCATTCTCCAAAGGCTTTCTTAGGTTTGGGCCTAAAACAAATATTTGGAAATTCATTGTAGATGATAATATATCTCAGTCATTTTTTTTCCTTGCTGATTTTGCATTGAAATAAATACAAATTAAAGTAGAAAAAAGAAAAACAAAACACTTGAGGCTAGAGAGCCTGCTCAGAGGTTACAAATGTAGAGGCCCTGGCTTCAGCCACCAAACTACTTGTAACTGTAGCACCAAGGGATCCAAAACTGTCTGCTGCCCTGTGAAAGCATCCACATGCACATGGATATACCTACCCCCACATACATGTAAGCATATGTCCACAAACACACATCCACATACACTAACATGACTAAATATAATGTTAATCTTTATAACACTTGTACAAATGAGTTCAGAGAATTACTGGGGAATAAAATGAAGAAATTCGATATTGAATAAAAAAAAAAATATAAGAGGGATTTTCAACTGGGGAATTGGCTGCCATGTGATAAAATACAAAGAAATTCATGAATGCCTTTCTGGCAGACTTCTATGTCTCCATACAATGATTTGAATGGAGACACAGTCTCTGTTCCTCTCAGAGAATAATGTCAGTCAATGCCTGGAGGGAGTGATAGAAGTTACTTGAGGTAGGACAATGACTGTATTCACAAACTATATGTGACAAAGAAAAAACCAGTTCTTTTGTTGTGCTTGCTCCTCCATCTCATTGAGACAAATATTTTTAAAATATAGTGGTTTAGCAGAAAAATTAAATAAAGTGAGAAGGTAAATTGAAGAATTTTATTTTAATTTTCCAATTCAAAAGATAAAAGTCCACTCTTCAGTCATTATCCATGATGACTTCTGGCTTTTCAGAGATCAATAATAAATTACATTGCAGCTGAAAAGTATTGTTTTGCTAAATGGTTATGTTGTTGAACTGCTCTGTTAGAATTTGTTTGTTTATATGCATAAATCTGAACTGTTCTCCACCTTGCTTAGAGAAACTTCTTATTGTTATAGGTAGTAGATAATGTAGTACTCATAAGCATTCCATGTACTGACACTAAGTGATTGTAAGTGCTTAGTAATTACTTGGGACTACTCTATTACACCCCCACCCAAGGATCAGGAAATATCAGGAAGGAGGTAAAAGGTGGACATAAAAACGAGAGGACTCTGTCCCCTGGACATGACATA
>JAJTUV010002632.1:0-65000 GCA_021653895.1 Mastomys natalensis | reverse complement strand
TTCCAGCTCCTTCAAGTGATTTGAAGCCAATAATAACCATTGTAAATTCTAGACTCAGCACAGAGTTTATAGTTAATAATAGCTCTGATTCTATTGTAGTGTGAAAATAGCAGTACTATTAAAATATGTGTTGCATAATTTATCATTGCTGTAAATGCTTAGTTTGTAACAACTAATTTCTATTGTTGATTCATTGAAAATATCCATATAATAAGAAATTAGACTGAGAGGCATCTTCTGGTATTCTTTACAAAGCATCTGCAATAAATAATTACTATTTTGAAAAGGGTATTACATAAAGTTGGTAGCAAGATGAAATTTATTTTAATGCATTAGTTACATTCCAAAGAACTAATCATATATTAAAACACCATAAATCAAAACCATTTAATTTGTTAATCTATTCACCAATACAATTCATTTACTAGCAAAGTGTGCTCTGGAGCATCAGTTATGTCATCAGTGGGGAGTTCTGACTCTCCCCTCTACCCAGAATCATGGCACTATCTTATCATATGACCATAACCTGGAGAGAGACCAAAATTCAAGCACTGAAGCAGATTTTCTATTGAATGGGTATCACTTTTTTACTGTATACAATCACCATCACAGATCAGGAATCATTTATGTAGGAAGGGATAAATATGTTCTCTAAGAAACAAAATGACTATTCACCTACAAAACTATAAGCCATACTGGGGATAGAAGCCATTGGGTAGAGAGCTGGCCAAGCATGATCAAGTCTCTAAATTCAGTTCTCAACATTGATAAAACAAAGAAATTACAGAATAATATCTGGTTCTCAAAAATGTAGAAATCCTGAAGTGTCTGACTAACATGTTAGATTGTGCCACATAATTATGGAATTTGATGTCTCTCAAGTAAAACTCCATACCAAGCCACAGATTATAGAAAATGCTGTTTGCTTGGTGAATGGATATGCTAAAGGGGTAAGGCATGAGTGGGAGGGTGAATTGAGGAGCAACCTTTTAGATGCAAAGGGGTGGAGAGGGAGTGAGGGGCTTACAGAAGGGAGATAGAAAAGAGGGAACATTTGTAATATAAATAATAAGAAGAAACAAAAATATTTGACATGATCTTTTCATAATTGCTTCATGATTCCAAATATTCAGTGGATATCTTAGGACACTGGAGTACAATTCTTTCATGAAATTCCAGTTGATAACATAAGTGGGTAGATAGATGGGTTGATCTATGCTTATCTATAATAAATATATATATGTTTATTATATGCATATATATATGGATGCCTTTGACTATAAAACTAAAATCTGTCTATATGTCTATATATTTGTATTACTACTTTGTTTTACTTTCAGATATCTTCATTGAACTGTTGCTGTATGTAGCTATAGGGACAAAGTCATTATTTCCAGTGTGTCCTGTGTCTTCTGAGCTAAGACTGATCAACATCTTTCAGTTGTATGGAACACCTACATATGAAGTCACTTCCTATCAGAAAGATCGTTGAAGTGTGGTATGATTCAACCACCGAGTCATGAGGGTCTAATATTTTCTCCTCCATGACACAGACAGACTTACTGACAACACTAGAAATAACTTGAAGTCCAGAGCACTGTAGCCCCTGAATCTTGAGTGAAGCACTGTCTCTCTGATTTTCTATTTTCATTGTATCTCTGGAAAATTTTCTCTGATTGAAGCATCACTTTTCAGATACTCTTCATACATATATTACAGTGAAGAATATTTTTGATTTGATGTCTTAAGTCACAGAAGCCTGCATATTTTAGGGAGGAAGATTCTTTTCATAGGAGCTTCAAATACTTTAAAATCCTTAATTGCATATGGCTTTTAGGTATGTATTTTGAGAATAAGTTTCATACAATTTTTAAAGCAACAATTCTGTTTTGCTTTCACAAAGGAACACACTCAGCATGCTCAGGCCCAATGAGTATCCATTTGAGCAAATCTCCACTTTATGCTCCAAAATGAGTTCCATCACTTTCCTAGGCATATGGATATTGTAAGCTCCACATTCCTCATGATTACAATCAGAACTATCATTTTCTTTTATCATTAGTTTTAATGAAAGAAAAGTGATGTAACAGTGGGTTTAAGCATCTCAGGAGTAGGATGATCCATTTTTCAGAAGACAAGTTAAAAGGGGAACAATCCTATCTGAAATACAATAAAAGCCGAAAGACTTGCTTCCTGCTCTTTTTCATCAGCCCCTGTAACAAAAAGCATCCAGAATCACTTATATGGTGCTACACCATAACATTGATTATACTAACTAATGCAAGGATAGATGGTAGACAAAAAATAGATAACAGAGGTTGATACTCAAGTCTGCAGTACAGTTGCTTAGTCCCACTTTGTCCTAAGAAATTGCCCATGTTTTAATTCATGCAAATCCATTATCTTATGTTTTGGTAGACTGAAAGTACAACACAGGTCACAATGGGCTGAAGGCAAAGTGACAACAAGGATCTACTCTAAGATATTTACCTGACCAGACGTTACTGAGTTTAACAATAAAAAGTCTAAGGGTTAGATTTTAGTTCTTGTAAGGGTCACATAGTTGGTCTTGAATATACAGCAAGAAAATATAATAAGAAGCACATGAATTATTGTGGATATGAAAGAAACGTCATGCATGGGTATTTAAAAGCCCTGGATTGGGGAGTAGTTACTTAATTGGAACTGGGTCTATGACCATTCTGAAAATTCAAGAATCAATACAGTCAAAATGGTATTATTAATTTTGACCCACAAAAAATTACTAGAATCACAAGGCTTTAAAGTCTAGGTCCTGATATTTGACTGCCTGATACTAACCAACAGAAGAAAAGATTGTTTGTAGAGACTGCTTGCAGAGAGGCCACTATAAGTTTATATAAAGCTCTTCTATAGGATATCTACCCAATAATGGTCAGATCTCATATGGGGCCACTTTTGTACATTGAGTAGGTCTTCCCATGCTTCCTGTGGCCACTGAGCACTATGAACGTGATATGATTGCCCAGAGATGCTTCTCTTCAGTGAGAAAACGCTCTAAATGAAAATGCTGACTTATGTCATGATCAGAAGGTTGGTACTAAGTACAGTGGCTTCCTTGTAGCCTTCTTCTATACCAAACATGGAATACAAGAAACACAACACCATTAGACTTCATAATGAACATCACATAAGAGCAAAAGCTTTAATGTGAGAAGCTATGAAACAAGGTGCCTTGTACAGCTGATAAAAACTTTGCCAGTCATGAGTAGTCCTACTACCTCATCAGGGAATGAATCTATCAGCTTCCCTTAGAAAATTACAACTGCACTACTTTGACTTTTATTCAAACATCCCTAGTGCAAACACTTGACATTTGTGTGTGTCTGCCTATGGGGAGAAAATGCCAATGTAGTTATGCTAGCTCCTGAACAAAGTTATTTTCATTTCACAAACTGCCTTTCTTTGTATTGGGGTTATTAACAAAGTCACTGCAAATGTTCTTTAGGTCTACAAAGCACAGGCCAAGTTTCAAGACCTGTGCACTTTATGAGAAATTAACCCAAAAGTCCCATGGTTTTTGATAGCCACACACACAGTGAAGTGGGAACAGATCTATTCAGCTTCATATCACGCTGGCTTACTTTCTACACAGAGTCCTGTAGCTTATGATTCTTCTCCCTGTGGAATTAAATGCCTGGCTTCAATTTATAGAAATACTGCACAGAAACGATGAGTGATAGACACTCATAAGCTTTATAAATGAAGGAGTGCATAGGCTTTTAGAACAGGCAACCTGATTTCATGATCAAACTCCAAGTCCTCACCCAAGATATATAAAGCAAAACTAATAAAGCTTTACCAATTGTTACTTGGAACTTGCTTATTTGGGGTCTTCTAATAGCTTCTCTGTTAGTGCTGCTTTGGAGCACACTCATCTTCCATTGTCTGCTCCTATTCTTATTACTTAGGAAAGACCAATGGTTATATAACACAAATATTAGTTGTTGATGGTTATGGTTCTAAATTATAACTAGGCAATAACTAAAAGTCTTATCTATTATCTAGATAAGACTTTTAAAAGAAGTTTTCACTCCTCTATTAGGCCCTTAATAGCCTGCAGATTGGTATTTAAGAAGTTTCAAAAGCTTGAAACTTGATCCTTGAGTGACCACTCAGGAATAAGTAGACCTAATGACAGAAGGTTGCATGCTGAGTACTGCAATATCTACTACCTAAACTTCTACTCCACACTAATACTTATCTTTGAGAACACAGTCTCAGTAGGTATCAGAATTCCACCTTCCTTTCAGGTGAGCTGTCTGAAAGTATTTGACTTAAGATTGCTGCCAGGATGACTACCAGATGACCTATGATTTCACTATAATTCCATAGGCATGCTAATGCCACAGCTCCAATGCCTTAACAGTTGATAGCTGTCATGAGGATGTGTAGAAAGAAACACAAAAGAAGGGAAGGGAGATTCAGTGTTCCAGAAGTCCTGAAAGACCCTGTTATTTCCTAAAGATGTGAATACTCCTTTATTAGCTTGTTCTTTCTTCCTTGTTTCCTATATGGTATATCTATAACATTTCAACCTACAGGGTTTAAATGGTTGACTTTTATCCTTATCACCTAATTTTCCTATTCTTAGTCAAGAAAAAAGTCTCCCTTTCTGTTTACCAGTAAGTAAGTAAGGCTAGATAGATGGCAGTCAGCAAAGAGATGGCCAGAAATGTGAAGAACCAAGTTCAGATGCCCAGCACCCACATAAAATCTGAATATGAAAATGCACATATGTAACCCTTGAGGTAGATGTGAGGCAGTACACAGAGATGATCAGATCCTTGGCGTATACTAGCCAAATAGATTATACAAATCAAATGAGCTACAGGTTCAGGGGGGATGCTGTCTCAAAAAATTATGATGCAAAATGATAGAAGAAGGCATCATGGACAATATCTGGCTTCTACATGCACACATACACACAGAGACAGACAGACAGACACACACACACACACAAGTCAAGTAAGTAAATTACGTTTTCCACACAAAACACCAGTTTCTATTTATTGTGTTTCAATTCATTTTCCTGAGGCTGTCAGTCTAGAGCTATATGCAGCTTTTAGAGCCCTATTTGTAGCCTGGATCATGGCTCATCACATCTTCATTTCCATCCATGTCCAGTCACTTTCTACCTTCCCCCCTCCCCCCGTCTCCCTTTCCTCTTCATCTTTCTAATCTAATTAGGATTCTGGCTCCACTTTCAAGCACTTGTATTATAACATTAGCTCCACTGGATAACTCAGGATTATCTCTTCTGCTCAAAGCCTGCTTCATTATCACATTTCAAATTCAAGTTTGCACAGGTAAAATTAGACAGTCTTAGGTTCTGATGATTAGAGGTTCGAATTATTCAAAATGGAAGCAAAGTTGTCATTAGTCACCTGCAGTGTCTGTGTAATTATTTGTGTTTGTTTGTAATTTAAAATATTTTTCCAAACAGCAAAGGTACCAGGAAATGTATTTACCGTGTTGATTTAGAAGCCCATTTAAACCATTTTCTTCCTTGTGTCATTTTGACTTTGGAGAATTTACAAAGTCCACTTTTCAGTAACTTGGAACTGTCCCACAATTGTCAGTATAGGGGAGGTTGCAGGTTGACTATGGGAAGAAGCTAATAGCCTTTACTGCTCTCCCAGGAGACCAGAGTCAGGTTTTTAACACCCGCACCTGGAAGTTTATGACTAACTCTACCTCCAGGGAATCTGATACACTTTTATGTCCATTGCCAGCACGGATACATATGTATACATACCCACAGATAGACAGAAAGACAATCAGACACACACACACACACACACACACACACCACAGAGACACACTATTAAACACACAGAGATGCATATCTAAAAACAAAACAAATTATTTGAAAAGATCAATCAATAACAGCTTACTACTAATCATGCTAACACTTTGGTGATGAATCCTCATTTACACAAAGACACAGATATAAACATGAAGAATAGGTCATACCTTCAAACAAAATAAAAACGGGTTTGAACAAAGTCCATACCAAAAGACTACAGTTTGACGCACTTATCCAAATCTGATTGGAAATGCACATTTGTATAGAGTCATTTATCCTAAAGTTCTATGTCATTGAATTTCATTTGTTATTTATGATCTCATTTAGATTTCAGGAGAAAAATCCAATACTTCATGACACATCTTAATTTATACATTGCCCTTAACTCTGGCTACTCTGCAAGCCAAGAGCACAAAACTTATTTGTGTGTACAGAATTTACAAACTACCACAAAAGGTGAGAGTACCCATATAATTAAGAGCAAGTTGTTGCTTCAACCTTGGTGTGATGGCCTGCATGATAAGAAAATGACACTACTCCGGGTAAATCCAAGAAAGAATCTTTCTGTGAGACCATTGCCTGTGGCTAGACCTTTCCCAGGGTACTGTAAGCAGCACAGTGTGCTAGAGATCCTGTGAGCCATCCTGCAGGTACTTTCATTAGCTCTAGTAACTGCAGGCTGAAGTAGCTGCTGCCCAAGGCACAACTTCTTAGAAAACTCCATCAGTCCAGTCCATTCCTTATGGGTGATTAGAGAAACTCAAAAGTTTCTTTGCTTTCCCACTTGGGATCCTAAAGGGCAACAGGGCAGCTACCTGCAGAGTCCAGAGGCTCAAGTCTAGCAACGCAGACAAATTCAAAAGGTGTATTTCCCAGTGACAGACACATAGTCTGTTTTCTTAGCATTCCCTTGAGTTAGGCTATTCTTAAATGCCAATTCCCATCACATTTGGCACCTCTGCACATATGATGCACTTGGTGTTTTTTAGTAATCATCTAGGGGATTTCTGTGTTCAGGAGCCAGGGACTGAAATAATGTGTGTCCAGGTCAGCTCCTGCCAGTCATCAGTGCCCATTCTACAGGGAGTTGCTCAAAGGAGGGCTAGAGCTTCAGGTCTCCTTAAAGAACATTTTCCTCTCATTGCCAGAATATGCCAAGTAGATTGTCAACTGCTCTGTTCAATCTTGATGAGCATCTTCGAATGAAAAGAACACATTTCCTAAAGCTAAAATGTTCATAAATAGTAATGTTAATAGAAAGTAAAAGCCACAGAACTATCTAAAGATGAAGCAATAATATGACAGTTCAAAAGTATTGTATACCATGATTTTATTGAGTCCACAAAGAAAATAAGCACATTGGTAAATGCATTGTTTTATTCAGAATTTCATTCATTTCCATACTACAAGACTGGCAAAAAGATCTCCAAGTCTTATAAGGTCAAAATCAGGATCACGTTATAAAACAATTCTCAGACTCACCTCATGACAAATGCATTTTAGGAATATTTAAAGAGAAGTGTCATGACCCAAAAAGGAAAAATATAAAGCTCATTGATAAGTTTATCATCATCAGTAGAAAAATGGGCTATATGAATAATCTATGAAAATTCAAGGTTTTTTTGGTTTGGTTTTGTTTGGTTGGTTGGTTTGGTTTATTTTGCATTATGGGACCAACTATCAGCAGAAACTGAGAGTGAAGAAATAGTTCTCAAAATCCAACCTGCTCTTAATTTTCATTCTATTCAAGAACAATTCTCATATTCTAACGCGAAAGAGTGTTATTTTTAAATAAATTAGATTGTGCTGGAGGAATTATAAACAGCAGGCACCATCAGCCCTTAGACTAGTAGAGATTTTTTTCCTTAAGAAATAGGATTGAGACTCAGCTACAGCTCTATTGAGACAGGCACCTGGAGGTGAGCATACAAATACCAGCCAATTTCATGAGCAGCTGGAAGGGCCAACATTTCCATGCCCTTTGTAGTTTCTAACAGACATAATTGCCTACCTCGGTGCACAGCTGTAGGGAAGAAATAACTCTTTTTCGTTGTGCAAACTTAAGCCTACTTGTTTGTGAAGCTTTCTCTCCGAGTTCTTGAAATAGTTCTTGAAAGACCTGCATATCTCAGGATGATCTAGCTATTTGTCTAGCAGAATGTCCATAAAGAATGCTTACAAATTATGTAAGCATTATCCCATGCACAACTTGTTTCCGTTCCCTATCACAGGCTAAGAGAACATCAGTATATTCAGGCAGTAAATACTTGCAGCATAATGTGTGCTTACATTCCCTCACAAATAAATACTTCGTTGAAGAACCAAACAGGGTTGAAAGGACAGGCAGAATACATTACATTTATCTAGCTTCATTGCATCATTTTATCTAGGGCACCAAGCTGATCCCTTTAGTGTGGCTATAATTTCTTTTGATCTTACTTTGTGTACATTGGGTTAATGAGGTCAGCTCTATCTCTATGGGTGACCCTACACCAATGACATCTCTTAATAAACCATAATCCTCTAGTGACAACAAAGAAAAAGAGAACAAATTTATATTGATCAGACTGAAACCTGGGAACATTCTAGACTTCCTTATGTTTTATAATTAATTTGATAATGAAAACAACACTCTGATTGGATCTCTTTTACTTGGTCTTGTATTGCTTAGTGTTGCTTCGGGCTCTCATCATTTCTCATCTGGATTTCTGTATTATTTGCTGGTCCCTTCACAAATGAACAGAAGTAGCAGCTCCATACATAAGCAGAAGCCAAACATCATATTTTGAACTCTTTGATTCCACTTAGAATCTTCACAAGAGAGAACTGGAATGTAAACACAAACCCATATCTGTACTCACATCTATGAAAAGGTTAAGACTTTATGGAAATCAGAATTCCAAATATGAAAACTATAATACTGAAAGAAGTGTAAATTTGTCAAAAGGTACTCCATACAGCAGTTGGTGTTCATAAACTATTAGCTGTCTCTCTCTCTGTCTCTGTCTGACTTGTCTATCTGTTTCCCTCTCCCTCTTCCTCTCCCCTCTTTCCTTCCTTCCCTCCCTCCCTCCTCCTCCTTCTCATCTTCATCCACCTCCACCTCTTCCTCCTCCTCCTCTTCCTCCTCCTCCTCCTTTCCTCTCTCTCTCTCTCTCTCTCTCTCTCTCTCTCTCTCTCTCTCTCTCTGTCAGAGGTTGGCAATGATATGCGTTCTTGAGTTGTATTTCACCATATGTTAAATTTCATCATATGTTTTCTGAAACATGATCTCTCATAGAACCTGGGACTCAGCATTTCAACTAAACTGGTTGTCAGTAATCTATCTCTACCAGACTGGGCTGGGTTAGAGGTACATACTGCCAATACATACTACATATAGATATGGTGGTTTCAAACTTAGGTCTTCATGGTAGTGTGGCAAATGATTTGCCAGCTGGTCCTTCTCTGTGATCCCACCAAGCTACTTTTAAACTGAGTCTTATCTACTCAACTGAATGTCTCATTTTCAAAGCCTATGTCTTCTGAAACTATTAGTACATGTAATAAACTGAAAAACATTAGAAGCAAATATGAAAAAGCAAAATCCAGGGCATGGTATCTGTGATACATTCAAACAATCTTTGAGATGTGTTGTTTTCTATTAACCCATGAGGCACATTAGTAAATATTTAGATTACATTAATCTACCTTTTGTGTTTCAGAAGGTTTAAGAAACTTCCCAGTTAATTCCACCACACTTATCATATCTGTCAGGGAACAACTTTCAGTATATCCAAATTTATAAAAATTCTTCCTGCTTATCATAGCATGCTGTAACCCACTTTTGTTGTATTAGAAGGGCCGTGCTTGTAAATTCCCTGTATTTGTTGATAAGACGGCTTCCTTTCTTGTCTTGCTATTCTGTTTCTTCACTGGACCAGACAAGTTAGTTTTCACAGGCTTGGGTGGTCTCACTCTTCCCTCTTCATGTCATGTGTTAGGTGCTTCCTTCAGCCCCCAAACTCCAATAACCTCAGGTTACACTGCAACGTAATGATTTCTTTGGTATTCTACACCTTCCATTCTGTAATGGGGTGTTCCGTGGTAATATCTCATGGTGATTATTGTTAGGCCCCAAACTCCAAGTAGCTGCTTATATAAGAATTGGGGGCGTGGCAGGGGCAGAGGCAGGAACTAAATACCTAATGTCATTTGCTAGTATGGTTAAAAACTTCTCTGTGATAATATCAGAATTATGAATTTTAGGACAAGTTACTGGATAAAAAATACAGAGAAGTAAAAGTAAATTTGGAAATCAGAATTGTTTAATGGTAGCAGGATTTCTAAGTAGCATTGCCCTGTTCTTAGTGAAATAGTCAGTCTTTGTATCACTATGATAAGATACCTAACAGAAATTACTCAAAGGAGAAACTTTTATTTGACAAATGGATTCAGAGAGTTCCACTCTTAGTCATATGGCCTTATGCACTTGGGAGAAATCATAGCAGTTGACCTGTATTCTTCACATCTTTTTAGACATTAGGCTATGAGCAAAGGACCAGAGTGAGGTATAACTCCAGGGACATAGTCCTGATGACCTGTCTCCTGCAATGTCTCATTTTCTATTTTTTACTACTTCTTGTTGATCACACTATGGATCCATCAGAAAATTAATCATCTGCATAGGTCAGAGCCTATAATTGTTTCTGGAAAACCTCTCTGAGACACAGCCAGAGTTATGTTCTGCTAACATCATAGGGACTGCTAAATGGAGTCAACTTGACAATCAACATTGCCCATCACTTATATCAACCAGGAAAAATATGATCTATGTTCATCGCAGTTTTGTATAAGATTAGAAAACTGTCTGCAAAAGACGACTAATGTGTCAGTATTTATGGGAGGAAATAATAGCTGTAAATTCCTTTAAGCAGCTTTTTACCATCAACTGTTGAGTCACACCTGATTCAGAAACATCCATTGGCATTTCATGTAGTGTGGAAAATGAATTCTAACAGAAACATAAAGATGTTTTGAGAGATCAGATTTGAGTTAAATCTCAGCTTTTCCACTTAAAGTTTATGTTATATATATTATTTAGATCACATTACTTGACATTCTTACTTAAACTGCTTTGTTCATATAATGAATACAAGAATATCTTTAGTATGATAATCCATTCAATGAATAAAATCATGAGGAACTGCTGAGATAGCTCAGTAGTTATGAGCACTTGTTGCTTTCCATAAGACCTGAGTTCCTTTCCAGCTGATCCACATCTGGCCGCTCACAGCCACCTGAAACCCCAGCTCCAGGATATCTGACACCCTCTTCTGTTTGACACAATATATTGCTAAAGAAATATTTATCTTTATATCAGATCCTATAGCCAAGATAAAAATCTAGTAAAAAACCATATCTTCCATTCAAAATTTAGGATAAAATTAAATTGCATTTTGACTTTGTCTTTCAAGCCAGTCTACTAAAAACTGCACATAGGTTGGCACTGCATGTCCACTTTTAGGGGCAGAAGCAGGAAAAGCTAGTACTCTTTTCTTACAGCTAGTATCTTGAAGAACTTCAATTTGTATATTGTTACATGTTTTCTTTCTGTGAGAATATGAGATTATAGCCAGTGAATACAAGTAAAAGAGATGAATTGATAAATAAATACATAAATGATAACTAGGAAGAAATGGGAAGAGTCAGGACAAGGCAGTGTATGCTCAGTTTTCACTGATGAGTTTCTGAACTCATTGTGCAGACAAGCCATGGGAAAATCATGTCCAAACTGAAAGCCCTGTTTCCTTATTCTTCTTCTAAAGTAATGTCTTCTAAAGTAATTTCAAGTTAATGATTTAAAACAAGTATATCATAATCACAATCTCTAATGTGACCACAGAACCATTACAAAATTAGGTAAATATTTATGTCAACTATCACAGCTTTCATCTAAATATTCCTCTTTAAGTTGGCCTCATGTCATATCTGTATATTACAGTTCTCAATATAACAAGTTTAGTTTTATGATGGTGGTTCACTATGTAGTCCAGGTTGACTTCAACTTCTAACCTCAAGTGATCCTTCTTCCTGAGCATCCAAGGAGCCAGGGTACACTCTCCTTTCTCCCTCCCTCTCTCTCTCTCTCCCTCTCCCCCCTCTCTTTCTCTTTCTCTCTCCATATGTCTGTGTGTGTGTGTGTGTGTGTGTGTGTGTGTGTGTGTGTGTGTATGTGTGTGCATTTCTATTATATATAAATGCTATCATTTGTGATTTGTGTTTCTGGGCTCAAAAAGTTACAAACTAAATTATTTTGTTCATACAAAAACTTGACACGACAGTACTCTTATTGTTGTTGTATATGTACATGGTCATGTAAGTGAATGTGTATATATGTGTGTGTGTAGATCAGAGGTTAATATTAGGTATCTCCCTTTAATTATTCTCCATCTTATTACTTAAAAAGGGAATCTGAATTTAGACCTTGTTGAGTTAATCCTCATATGTACATGTGTGTGTTTGTATGTGTGGTGTCTATTACATATATTATTATGTTTGACTTAAAATTTTAAACATAGAATATATTTATGAGTTATTTTGTTTCATTTTCTTCTAATTCTTCCAACATTTATTGCCAGGAGTCATCTAGGAAAAGCTAAAGATATACAAGTGATTTTCTGGAGATAACACATCGTATTGCAAGGTCTATGATACATAACCCTAAATCAGAAATGATTCTTGTTATTATGTCTTTGCTGTCATTATTAAATTAATAGAACAATCCCTTACCATTAGTCCACCCTATTGGGTAGATTTTTTTGTAGATCAACTGAGATGTACTGTCTTGTAGTGATGCTATATAGAGAAATAGATGATTTCTTAATTACTAATAGTGATTCTACAGAATTCCTATATTTATACAAGTGATTTTAAAATCTTCTATATCAAAAACTGTAATTAGGACTCTAATCTTTCATGAGTCTTGAACTATTTACACTTGGATAGAAAGCAGCCTTTACATAGATTTACAATTTGAGAAGGCTAGGCTGACTCCATGACAGGCATCAAATTGCAACTAAAGGTGACTAGGCTTAAGGACTGGACCAGTCCAGGCAAGACCAGGCAAATCAGTTGCTAGAAAAAACACCCTGGGAATTGTCAGCATCAATTTCCAGCCACCATGCCCTGGTGATCATTCTAGAATGCCTAGAGATACATTTGAGGGGTCATCTGGGATTCACTGGAGACCCCCTGACCCAAGTAGTAGAATGTTTTTCCAATCAGTAAGTCCAGGTTTCTGATTGTCTTTTGTCTATATCTGTGTTTCTGTTTTGGGTTTAATTCTTCTACCATAAGCAGGAGAATTTGCGAGTTCTCATCTGGATTCTGAACTGGCTATGGGTTTATGGGCCTCCCATGTTTAGGGAGGAAGATCATGTGAGACAGCCCTTTGGTTTTGGTTTTGGTTTCCCAGGAATATATTTCTGCATTTGTCTATGTCTATTCTGTTTGTTTGTCTATGTGTATTCTGTTTGTGTATTTTGTCCTATTGTACAAATTTTCTTTGTTTCCTAGGATGTGATAAGCACAAAACTCCCCACTGGGCCTGGTCCAGAACCATTTATGGATATTTGCCCAGTCACAGAAGTCTAGGTTATGGTTCTTCATTCTGTAAGACTCTAGTTAGCGGAGCCTACGTTTACTGGAGACCCCTGAGTGAACCATGTGGAGACAAGAATCACTCCAAAAAGCAAGAGGAATTTTAATGTTCCATCAAGCTGGGGCATATTGCATCCAAAAGGAAAGGTGATACCTCACAGCTTGTTCAGTGAACATTTATACAGTCTCTAGAGGTAGCATAGAGAAACAACAGCTAGGTACAATATGAACAATGTGACTTTTAAACTGATTGGTCTTTAGGAAATGAGGTAGCAAGGACTTCCCTTGTCTGGGGAGGGGTGCAATGGTCTGTTGTCCATGTCACCCCCCTCAGGTCAGTCCCCACCCCCTGTGGTCTGAGGAATGTTAATTAACCTCTCCTTTCTGAAGGGGAGGTGTCTGGTGGAATTTTCTTCTTCAGTTCCTTCAAACTAACCATCTTTTGCAGGAATGAATGGCCCTTGTATGGCCTGAGCAGGGGACTTTCCATCTCCCCATCATATATAGTGTGATAGTTTAATGTATGAGTCTTAGGACCACCTGGACCAAGTGCCATATATCACCACGTGGCAATACCTGGATGAGTAGCCCCATGTTTGGATAAGAACTTTTTTATTACAGGCCTCGCCTTTGCACAACCTTCTTCCTCTAAAGAAGGGACAGCCTCGACTCCCTTGCCTTGCTCCCCCTTTATGCTGCCAAGGAGGATCTCTATTCTGCTCCTTGTATTCTTTCCCCTGCAGCTGCTGCTCCTGCCCAGCCAGCACTGTCAAAGGGACAGGACGAGCAGTCACTGACTCCCCTGATTCTCCTGATTCCATTTGGATTCCACCTCACACTTGGGCCTTCACTGTCCAGAGGGCGACTCTGCCACAGCCTTACCTCTCTGGGCTATGGGACCCCAGATGCTCAGGGGAGACACTTCATGATATATGTGCCATTTGCCAGTAATAATCTTTACAATTGGAAGTTGCAGACTCCCCATGTTTAGAAAGACCATCAGCTCTCACAGATCTTCTAGATTCAATCATGCTGACTCACCAACCCATCTGGGACAACTGCCACCAACTGCTCCAAGTCCTCTTCATAACAAAGGAAAGAAAGGGGATCCTGTGAGCTGCCAGAAAATTGGTTCTGGGAGCAAATGGGCTGCCCACTCAAGTTCAGTGTGATATTGATACAGCCTTTCCTTTGACTCGACCCAACTGGTATTTTAACACTGCTAAATTGTAAGGAGAGGCTTTGGGTCTACCACCAGATTCTGATAGCAGAGCATCCCAGAGGCCACCAGATGAGAAGGCCCATAAATGTATGTAAAGTGAGCCAGATGATGCAGGGAAAGAATGAGAGCTCCAGGGAATATCTAGAAAATGAAGCCTGTAAGACCTATACTGCTTTTGACCCAGAAGCCAGAGAGCACTAGTCAGCTGTGAACATGGCTTTTGTTAACGAAGCTGCCCCTGACATTCCTTGGAAGCTTCAGCCACTGAATGGCTTTGCAACCAGCCTCTGGCACCCAAAAGTCAGCCTCTGTTTGCCTTTGAATGGCAGGACATGGAGAGAGGCTTTAAGAGACAACTGACTTGGGTATGTCTGCCTCAAGGATCCAAGAACTTACCCATCACCTTTGAGGAGGCACTGCAGGAGGACTTGGGTGAGTACTGGTGGGCCCACATCCAAATAACTATGTTCCAGTATGTATTGAAGGCCCAACTTGGAGACATGCTGGTAGGCCACATGAGACCTGCTATAGGAGCTGAGTCAACTTGGCTACCAAATATCTACTAAGAAAGGCCAGCTTTGTCAACCTGAGTTCATCTATCATGGGTGCATGTTCAAGCGGGGACCGGCCACCACATGCTGTTGGATGCCCTGGAAGAAAACCATCCTTAGCATCACAATTCCAACAACCTGAAGGCAAGTATGAGAATTTCTGGAATCTGCCAGATTTTGTACACTTTGGGTCCCAGAGTTCACTGAGATAGCCAAACTTATATAAGGCCACCTAGGACCAAGAAGACAAAGTAGAATGGACCCTTGAAATGGAGATGGCATTTAAGACTCTGGTAAGAGTGTTGGAGGTGCTGGCCTTGGCCCTTCTGGAAATTTACAAATCTTTCTACCTGTGTGTGGATCAGAGAAAGGGATAACAGAGGGAGTGTTCAACAAACTTTGGGACCATAGAAAAGACCTGTGGCTAAGAAGTTGGAGCTATTGGCCCAAGAATGCTCAGTCTATCATAGCTGTCCTGATAGTCAAGGATTCTTACGAAATAATCATGGGGCAGGAGCTTGTTATTACCACCTCCAGTCTATTGAGGGTCCCTCAAGAATCTACCCAGCCAGTGGCTATCCAATGCTAGACTGATGCACTTTCAGGCTCTACTTTTGAATCCCCCTTTCATAAGATATAGCCCACCATCTGTCCTAAACACAGCCACCCTGTTACCTGACTGTCCTCAGATATGTAGCATGATTGCTCTATCATCCTGGGGCACATGCAGAACATCATGCCAGACTTGACTAAGTACTCTGGCCAGACATAGAATGCATCTACTTCATGGATGGGAACAGCTTCATTCAGAATGGAATCAGTTATGCAGGGATAGCAGTAATGGACTTAGACTTTGTTATTTGAGCAACTGCTTTGCCACCAAGAACTTCAGCCCAGAGAGCTGAACTAAAGGCTCTAACCCAGGCTCAAACTGGCAATAGAAGCCATAGCTAACATTTGCACAGACATCAGATGAGATTATTGACTGCTGAAGAAAAAAAATCAAAAATAAGAAAGGAATACTTGCTTTATTAGAGGTATTATGACTTCCTCTCAAAGGGGCCATAATTAATTACCCTGCACATTAGAAATGGACATCAGAAATAGTCTGGGAGAACAGGCTAGCTGATAGAGAAGAAAAGGATGATGCCCAAGCTTCCACTGCGAAATCCTGGTATCTTTGTTGCCCTTTCCCAGTGCTCCTAGATATACCTGAATATACTGGTGAAGACAAATGACATTAGGCAAATGCCAAGGAGTTTACAGAAGAGACAGATGATTGTTGACCTCTAAAGGCTGCTCCATACTGCCTAAGGAGTTTGCTAAGCAACTCATCCATCAGATTCAGCAAGCTTCACACCTGGTCAACAAAAACTGAAGGAAATGCTGGGAGGGTAAGATACAAAATATTTGACTTAAGACACTTAGTTAATCAGGTATTGTCAGACTGCCAACTGCCAGGCTGTGAACTCCTTAGATCCAAATCACAAAGTCACTCCAGGAACCAGAATCATGGGTCAATGGCCAGGGTCTAACTGGGAAATAGATTTTATAGAAATAACACCAGGAACATATGGATACAAGTATTTTCTAGATTTTATAGATACATTTTCAGGATGGGTAGAAGTCTACTCTGCTAGTATTCTGTCTAAACTCCACCTCCACAGCTACCTGGCAATAGCCAGGTATGCTCCTCCCACAGTTACCTGGCAACAGCCAGGTAGTCCTGCCCACTATAAAAGGGGCTGCTTGCCCCCTCCTTTATCTCTTACCTTCTTGCCCTCTTGCTCTTTCACCTGTAGCTTGTCTCTGCCCCCTCCCCCTTCCTTTCCACCTCTCTCCACGTGGCCATGGCCGACCTCTCTCCTCTACCTCTCTCTCTCTCTCTCTCTCTCTCTCTCTCTCTCTCTCTCTCTCTCTCTTTCTCCCTCTACTACCCTCCTGGCTCTCCTCCCCACCCTCCCCATACCCTGAATAAACTCTATTCTATGATATACCGTCGTGTGGCTGGTCTCTCATGGGAAGAGATGCCTCTGCATGGGCCTGCTGAGACATCCCCTTCCATCATTGATCCCCTTCCATCATTTCATACTCTACAAAGGAGACTGCCAATATAGTGGAAAAGAATCTTCTGGAAGACATCATACCCAGGTATGGTTTGCCTACCTGCTTGGGTCTGACAATGGAGCAGTATTCTTCTCTCAGGTAACTCAATCTCTATCACAGGTTCTGGGGACCAGCTGGAAATTACATTGTGCATACAGACACCAGAGTACAGGGCAAGTAGAGAGGATGAATCAGACCCTGAAGGGAAGGCTTGACTAAATTAACCCTTAAAATTGGCAGTGACTGGCCATCTCTCATACCTTATGCCTTATATAGGGCTAGGAATAAACCCTATATTTTAGCTCCCCCTGCTTTGAGGTCCTATATGAGAGGCCCCCTTTCATGCTGCTGGTTACCATTAAGGGATTCTGCATTAGAAATAAGGTACCCCCAGCCTATTGCCACTTCTGAAACCACACTGTAACCCCTACTGTTGTAGGATGCATGCTGCCCCCAGAGAATGCTTGGAGGGCTTGTACCTTGGGGCTTACTCCATGCATTTATGCCCTGGTTGTAATATGGCTGAGGATTTTTATGTTCTAGTACAGCTTGTACCCAGAGTAACTTCTTTCTCTGGAGAGGATGCCTTCAACCAGCTAATACCTCCAAACAATCGGGTAAAAAGGGTAGCCATTCCCCTATGTTACTAGGTCCTCTCCTTGGCAGAGGGATGGCAAGAGCTGCTACTAGAAGAACCTCAGTCCTAATACTTCAAGATAAAAATTACAAGGCCCTATGAATAATGATAAATGCAGATATACAAAAGATGGAAAAGCCAATCACGGCCCTGCAGGACTCCCTATCCTCCCTGGCAGAAGTAATCATACAGAACAGAGGAGGCCTAGACTTGCTGTTCTTCCAGCAGGGAGGACTCTGTACAGCCTTATATGAGGAATGTGGTTTCTATGTTGATCACTCAGGGGTGGTCAAAGAATCCACAGTGTTACTCAAAAAGTGACAAGATAGATCCTATTGATGTTAGCTTTATCTTGTGGTTCCTGCATAATCAATACTTTAGTCAGGTTTGTTAAGGAATAGATTCATTAAACATCTCAAGGATTTGAGATGGCCCAAAACTGCAGGGGGAAATGAGGTTAGGATACCTCCATGACAGGCTTCAAATTGGCAATTTAGGAGACTAGGCCTAAGAACTGGGCAAGTCCAAGCAAGCCCAGGCAAGTCAGTTACTAAGAAAAAAAACCAAAGAACCCTAGAATTCCTCAGCAACAGTTTACAGATGCCAAGCCCTGATAATGATGTGGAATGCCTAGAGATAGAGTGAGACAAAGTCCACCTGGCCTGGAACTCCCCTAATGTGTTTAAATCACTAGGTTGTCTCTGTGTCTTAGTAATGGTTAGCCCCAGTATGTGGAACTTCTGCAGAATAAAACACACTTTCATTTACATATTATTTGAGTCTAGATATCATTCTTTGAAGAATCATGGGCCCTTACAGATTAAGAAAAACATTCCTCTATGCTATAAAACCATTATCTGATAACTAAAGGGAACAAATGATTTATTGTAGGTGCAAGACAGAAGATAAAATATTGAATGGGTTTATCTATACAAACTGCCAATACTAATAAGATACTAAGCAGATTATTTGACTCAACTTAGGCATAAGAATTGTACTTTTAAACTTTAAATGAACCTGTGGAGCTAGTGACAGATAACAAATGTCTAGTTAGATAACTATTCTTAATGGAAACATATATAAACATCTCTGTTGTTTCTTCTTATTTAATTTATGATGTGAATTTAGTTTGAACTTGTTGTAAACAGCTGAAAATGAGACTTCGAAGACCATGTTACCTATTCTTCCAAAAAAATACAAAAAAGTAGTGTTGGACTCTAAGATCCAAAACCAGGGCACTCGCTCCCCTAGAAACAGGGACAGGATTCGCTGCAATAACATGAAGTTTATTGATGATAAGATGATAATAAGAACCAGTACACTGGGGTTCCCCTGTACACAGACAAGAGGAATCCCGAGCCAAAGTTGGGAACAGTTTTTTATATAGAGTTCACGAGGGAAACTACAACGGCTGACCTTCCCAGGTCCAGTCTCTAGGTGATTCAGATTATGACAATGACTGTCTTTGGTTTGCCCAGGTTTATTATGTTAAGGGCCCAGCTTCCTGATTCCTAGAATGTGTCTGTGTGCTCTGGGCCTTCCTCACCTGGGTTGAGGTGGGTTTCCTCCCCTGTGGTCTGAGGAATGTTAATCAGCCTCTCCCTTCTTCCTCTGAATGTTAATCTAGCAAGTGTCCTCTGACTAAGGAATGTGCCCCTCCAGGATGTGTCCTGAGACAAGTGGGGTTCTTTCAATTTTAAGTTCAAACTGAGGCCAGAAAGTCCTACAGTAGGAACAATGACATAAGTATGCAGAAGGAGAATAGAAAGGAAAGGAAGTAGAAACAAAATAGAAGCAGAGAGACAGCAAAACAGCAGAAAATAACAGAGCTGAGAAGAGACAAGGTAGGATAGACCACTGTGGGACTGCATAAAGATATCCTGGTTCTTGGCTGGGCATGGGCCTGGAACTCCGAGACTCCAAGGGATAAATGGCAGGAGTTCAGTCACGTCCCAGAACCCAGAGCCCTAACAAGCAGTCTAGTCTCCATGGACCTACTTTGTTCAGTCACGTAGGCCATTACAGCCCCTCCCAAAGTGCTCAGGTAGAGGGCGTGACTACAGGCCTCAGGCCCTAGAGATTTACATACTAATGAAGGCCAGAGGGCGAAGCCAATTAAACCGCCCCCAGAACCTCCCCCTTTCTACCTCCCTACTTAACTCAGGTCTGCCCTGAGTTTGGGGGGGTACATCCAGATCCATCTACCGTTTACCATGACAATAAACCCTTTTGGAACCAAGGACTTCCTCATATCATTGGGGCCTGCAGGCCTGTCATTGCTGAAGCCGCCAGCCTCCTGGCACTCCAGACCTTTCTGTATGAGGGTCCCCACCTCATGGAAGTCTCCAGGCAGCCTCCCCTGCTGCGGCCCCGTTTACCCACAATGAAGGTCAGAGGGCAGAGCCAATTGAGCATTCTTCCCAGACCCTTCCCACTTTTCCCTCCTTATTTAACTCAGGTCTGCCCTGAGTTTGGGGGTAGGGGGGGTACATCCAGATACATCCACCACCTGCCATGAAAACAAACCCTTTTGGAACCAAGGACTTCCTCATATCATTGGGGCCTGCCATAGCCAAAGCTTCCAGCCTCTGGAACTCCAGACCTTTCTCCTGGATGTGGGACCCGCCGTCTGGAAGCCTCTGGGACTCCTCCCACACTGTGCCCCCTTTTCCCACAGACCATAGAGTAGAAGTAGCTGCAAAGAGAACAGAAAGCAACAGGCAGGCTTCTTCTTACCATGACATGTTTCTTTTTTAAATAACAACAAGGCAGGATTATTCTTATTGACAAGGACAGGGCTTTTTTTTTTCTCAGAATTGGGCTTCTTTCATTAAGCAATAGAAGGTAGAAGTCTTTTCTTTCTCTATATTATAAAGGTGGGATAGAGCTATTTTTAACCTAGAATGAGTGAGTTTTTTTCTTAGCTGGTGCTTGGACTTTTGCTCTATTCACTGTTAGGAACCCCAAAGGGAGACTCTCACTCTAGTCCAGATCGGAGAGCACCCATAGACACAAGAGAGACCATCTGGATACAATCAGCAAAGGTGGTTTAGTGGCGTGGGCCCAAGGGTCAAAAGGTGCCTCACGCAGGAGGCAGAGGATTCGAACAAGACCCCAAAAAGCTTGGGACTTTTATAGGAAAAGGTGAGAGCGGGGAGGTTTGGCGCGGTTACATATTGATTGGATATTTCAAACATTAACAATTTGCGTCAGCAATTATTGGCAGGATGTGGGTGGCAGGATGTATATAGTTAATTTTTAACTTTGGAGCCTTGGACCTCGACCTTCCAACGAGGAAGGAAGAGAGCAAAACACCAGATGGTCCATTACTCAGTTGGACATGTTTAGACTTGTTTGGACATGTCCTTGCATATCCTGTTTTTCTCGGTCACTCTGCCCTTTGAGGGGCTTGATGTTATTATTATGACTAATTTTAACAAGTTGTTGGTGGTCTTTTGTTGACCATGTCCTGCATGTCAAGATGTTTTTAAGTTTTATTCCCACACATCAAATATATATATATATATATATATATATATATATATATATATATATATATATATATTGTGTGTGTGTGTGTGTATGTGTGTGTGTGTGTGTGTGTGTGTGATGTGTGTGTATGTGTAAGTGTAAGTTGTAAGTACGTAAGATTGCAAGTTGATGAGACAGATTGCTGGACCCAACAAAAGGGCAAATATGTGTATAAATATTGTATGACTATATGTGTGTGTGCACATTTGTTTATGTAAAAGATTTTTTCTTTCTGCAGGCATGAGTTTCTTTTCTGGGTCAATTAAAGTTCATTGCTGGATTGTGGGAGGGGGTGTGCAGGAGTGGAGCAGGGAGGAGGATGTTAAAGGAATAAGTAAAAAGTAAATTAAAAAATATTTATGTAAGAAATACTGTTCAGTTCATAGAAAAGTGGAACAGGGTGGGAAGAAGACGAACTAACTTTGCATTTGAAATTTCATTAATTAAACCACGTCTTTACTCTGTATATTATAGTAAAATTTTTAAAATTAACTTAAAATGCATGCTAATGTATATCAAGAAATATCTGAAGTCATTTAATAATAAAATGCAATTTGGGATTCAAATTTAAAAACCTAGTTAATTTTTCCAATCCTTGCTTGTGGAGGCTCCTGGGCAATAGAGAAAGGAGTCTTAACAACTAATCCTTTACATAATGTTTAACAATTGATTGTTAATTTCCAGAAGCCTGCAACTTCTGTCCTCAGAATAACTTAGAGTCAAAACAGACAAGCCTTATATTAGTGAACAACCTTTACACTCTCAAACACAAGTTTTGCCCTCTGACACGCCACCCAGTTGGCTGCCTTACAGAGAAGACCCAGTTGGGCAGGATACTGACAATTTATGTTAATCTGTATCTTTTAACCAATAAATATTCCTTTGGAAGAGTTAAAACATACAGAAGTTTAGATTAAAACAAAATCAGTACATTGAGCTCAGTGTTATGTTTCATGCCTGTAATTCCAACCTTTTAGAGGCCAAGTCAGGATCATCATGAGTTAGAAATTTTGACTACATTTGGGAGTCTCAGGATAGCCAGGACTATATATAAATACTTTGTCAGAAATCAATCAAACAAACAAAAAGGTAGTATATTGATATTCCATAAACCTTTCCCTTAACAGTCCTCAATGATAATGTCACACAGTATGGTACTACAATTTTAAAAAATTACATTGCTGTAAAATTAGTCACTCATTTGTAAGTCTATATTAGGGCTTCTATACATTGAAGTGTGATACATATGAGTTCGTTTGGTGTAGAGAGGTATGACTTATGAAAATTTGCCTCCTATAGATCTAAGTAACCAACTTCACAATTTAGCAATGTTCCATCAGCTCACAAATCACTCAACTACTCCTTCCTAGTCACATTCTTCTCTCACCTCTAGCCTCTTATATGATTATACATTCTTATATGTATACATATACACATACATATATACAATTATCAAAATAATGTTGTCACAGATCTGGGAAGAAAAACAATTAAGTTCTTGTTGTGTAAATCTGAAGACTGGTTTTACACTCAGCAGATATGTAAAAGTGAGGGGCAGCTGTGTCACTGTGCACTGGAGAAGATGGGAGTTCCAGAAGGTTAACTTAGTCAACTAGTTCAGACAAGTCAACCAGGTTCCCTTTTTTAAGTAATAAGATGGAGAATATTAGAGAAGCACATCTAGTATTGACCCCTGACCTACACATATGTGCACACACACACACACAGAGTCACATCACCATGTACACATACATTCACAATAATATTATAGTAATGCCACTTCAAGTTGTTGTATGAACAAAATAATTTAGTATGTAATCTTTTAAGATTAGAAACAAAAACATTGTTTTCACTATTCTTTATCACTGTTTTTAAATTTTGGATCATATATAATCATGCAGGCATCCCTGAATCAGCTTAAGAATAGCATTGCCAATTCCAAGACAGCTTAGTCTACAGAATGAGTTCTAGTAGAGCCAGAGCTACATAGTGAGACCAATTCTTGAAAAGAATGTCATTGCCTTTACAAATATTTCTGAAGAGAGTCCTCAGATTTTACGACATGTTTGTTCTAGAGTTGTATTTATATACAGCTGATGTTTTTTTTTGTTTTTTTTTTTATCTCTGCACTAATTACTATTCATCAGTTGGTTGGTTGATTTTTTTTTTGTACTTATTTTTTTTTTATTAGAAATTTTATTTACATTTTAGAAGTTCTTTCCTTACCCCCCCCTCCCTCCCAGGAACTCACTATCCCTTCCCCCCTCCTCCTGCCTCAACGTTGGTGTACCCCCACCCACCCTTCCCCATACCTCACCTCCCCACCCTCGAATATCCCCCCCACGATGTCCAGCCTTCATGGGACCAAGGATCTCTTTCCCACTTATATATAGCTCCCTTGCATATATAGCTGGAGCCATGGGTCCCTCTCTAAGCCTCCCAGGCTGGTGGTTTATACCCTGGGGGCTCTGGTTGGTTGGGATTGTTGCTTTCCTCATGGTGTCACAAATTCTCTCAACTCCTTCAGCCTTCACTCTATCTTCTCCATTGAGAACCCCATGATCAGTTTAATGGTTAGCTGTGAGCATCTGCCTCTGAGTATGTCAGACTCTTGCAGACTTCTAAGGGGACAGCTATATCAGGCTCCTGTCAGCATGTACATCCTGACATCCATATCAATGTCTACCTTTGGTGACTGCACATAGGATGGATATCCAGGTGGAATGGTCTGCAGACGGCCCCTCCTTCAGTTTCTGTCCTGCACTGTGTCTCCATATTTGCTCCCTTGAGTATTTTATTACTTCTTCTAAGAAGGACTGAACCCCCCTACTTGGTCATAATTTTTCATGAGCTTTATGTGGTCTGTGAGTTGAATCTTGGGTATTTCAAGCTTCTGGGCTAAAGTCCAATAATCAGTGAGTGAATACCATGTATGTTCTTTTGTGATTGGGTTACTTCACTCAGGATGATATTTTCTAGTTCCATCCATTTATATAAGAATTTATCAAATTCATTGTTTTTAATAGCTGAGTAATATTCCATTGTATAAATGTACCACATTTTTTGTATCCATTCCTCTGTTGAAGGGCATCTGGGTTCTTCCAATTTCTGGCTATTATAAATAAAGCTGCTATGAACATAGTGGAACATAAGTCCTTGTTATGTGTTAGAGCATCTTCTGGGTATATGCCCATGAGTGGTATAGCTAGGTCCTCAGGTAGTGATATGTCCAATTTTCTGAGGAACCGCCAGACTGTTTTCCATAGTGGTTGCACCATCTTGCAATTCCACCAACAATGGAGGAGTGTTCCTCTTTCTCCACATCCTCGCCAGCATCTGCTATCACCTGAGTTTTTTATTTTAGCCATTCTGACTGGTGTGAGATGGAATCTCAGGGTTGTTTTGATTTACATTTCCCTGATGACCAAGGATGCTGAACATTTCTTTAGGTGCTTCTCGGCCATTTGCATTTCCTCAGTTGAGAATTCTTTGTTTAAACACTATACTCCATTTTTTAATAGGGTTATTTGGTTGTCTAGAGTCTAATTTCTTGAGTTCTTTGTATATATTGGATATTAGTCCTCTATCAGATGTGAGATCGGTAAAGATCTTTTCCCAATCTGTTGGTTGCCATTTTGTCCTATTGACAGTGTCCTTTGCCTTGCAGAAGGACACTGTCTTACAGAAACAATAAAGAAATCTCAAAGGGAGACTACTCTGGAGATGGAAAACGTAGGAAAGAGATCAGGAGTCATAGACACAAGCATCACCAACATAATACAAGAGATAGAAGAGAGAATCTCATGCACAGAAGATACCGTGGAAAACCTTGACACAACAGTCAAAAAAAAATGCAAAATGCAAAAAGCTCCTAACACAGAACATCCAGGAAATCCAAGACACAATGAGAAGACCAAACCTAAGGATAATAGGTATAGATGAGAGTGAAGATTCCCAATCTAAAGGGCCAGTAAATATCTTCAACAAAATTATAGAGAAAAATTTCCCCAACCTAAAGAACGAGATACCCATAAACATACAAGAAGCCTACAGAACACCAAACAGACTAGACTAGAAAAGAAATACCTCCTGTTGCATAATAATCAAAACACCAAATGCACAAAACAAACAAACAAAAATACTAAAAGCAGTAAGGGAAAAAGGTCAAGTAACATATAAAGGCAGACCTATAAGAATTACACCAGACTTTTCACCAGAGACTATAAAAGCCAGACGATATTGGTCTGATATCATACAAACCCTAAGGGAACACAAATGCCAGCCCAGACTGCTATACCCAGCAAAACTCTCAATCACTATAGATGGAGAAACCAAGATATTCCATGACAAAACCAAATTTGCACAATATCTTCCCACAAACCCAGCACTTCAAAGGATAATTGATGGAAAATGCCAACACAAGGAAGGAAACTACGACCTAGAAAAAGCATGGAGTAATCTCCCAACAACCCAAAAAAAGGTAGCTACACAAACATAATTCCACCTCTAATAATAAAAATAATAGGAAGTAACAATCATTTTTCCTTAATATCCTTTAACATCAATGGACTCAATTCTCCAATAAAAAGATGGTTGGTTGATTTTTAAAAGAAGGATTTGAGGCTGAAGTTAAATATAGTTCAGACCATTAACCTTAAACTTTCTCAGTTATAACTATCAAACAATAAATCACTAACTTGTGTTTTTAAATGATCTATAAAAATAGAAAGATGGAGCTTTATTATTTTTCTGACACTGCATACACACACACATAAAAATAAACAGCCAAAACACTCTTTGAATGCCACACTGTATTACTGAAGTAGAATAATTAACACAAAGTTACTCACTTGCTGCATGAATATGATTTATATAAATTACTCTAGATCTAATCAGTTATAGTATAAATGCTCAATAAACTGTTTTATAAGAATTTTTAGTTTCAATAAGCAAATCACTGAACACATATTGTTTGAACTTAAGCCTTGAGGTATTAAACTTGAAAGACCAACAGTACCAGTGTTACGTTTTGACACCCCTCTTATTATTTCTTAATTACTAATAATCATAGAAAGGAGCTTTGACATGTCTGCCTGTATCCTGACAATTGGGGGTGGGCCTTCTGTTCTTTTCAGTATCCAAATCTGAACATGTTTTGCCCTTCTTTTATTTACCTTTCTGAGAAATTCCAGTTCAATAGATCATTTGCATTCTCTGGAAAGAGCTGCACAAAACCAGCCATAACTTATGCTTCTATGACTACGGTCAGTCAAATAAAGTTTATGAGCTTTAAATTACTTTTCTTGACAGTCACTTTGAAGTAAAATGAATCCAGAGTTGATCTCCAGAGATGAGAAACTGGGAGAACATAATTTTGCTATGTTTCAAGTCTTTCCTGAATCAATGGTTTTGACAAGATTTATGGACAAAAATCTATATATGCTATGTTTACTTTTAAAAAATGCTTGGAGATACTATTATTAATTCATTTGTAAATTCATAATGGTGTTTACAGGTGAAATGACAGCATATGCAGCTGACTTCCATTATTGCAGACTCATTTTATAAAGAAATAGGTACATATCTTTAAAAATCACTACCTGTGTCATCAGTGTGCATTCCTATAGTTTTCCATGGAAACCTTTTCTCACAACAAATCTGTTTGCTCAGACACATATGAGATGATACTGAAAAATTTAGAAATTAATATCTGGTGGTACAGTCATATGCCAGGACTGTTTTGAATTTAAATAGCTGGTGTATTTGGGAAAAAATTAAGGTTTAAAAGAGTTTTCTAATTTTATTTTCTGTTTTAAAAAACAAAGGGTATAGTTAACACAAGACACAGGAAGAAGACTATAAGACACACATTATCTCCTGTTCCAAACAGAAGAAAGATGCTTGAAATAAGACAGGAAGTATGAAATGACACAATGATAACTAAGTTATTTAAGCCTATGAAGAAAGATTTGATCTAACGCCTTAAATCTCCAATATATCTACCAGTTCAGAGCAAACATAACAAGTGTCAGTAGGTCTAGAAGCTAATGTCAGAAAGTAATGTTTTATTCTCTCTACTGGAACCTGTGAAACATTGTCCTAAGAATTAGTGTCAGGCACAAGTGACCAAACAGAGATAATCTGTTTTCCAAATTTTCTTGCATTTAAATCATTGCTTCTCAACCTTCTAACACTGTGACCCTTTAATACAGTTCCTTATATTATGGTGGTCCCCCAAGCATAAAATTATTTTTGTTGCTACTTCATAACTATATTCTGTTTTTCTTATGAGTTATACTGTAAATACCTGTGTTTTCTTACGGTCTTAGGTAACTCCTGTGAAAAGGTCATTAAATTCCCTAAGGGCCGCAATCCACAGGTTGAGAACTACTGATCTAAATTCTAGATTCTAATCACAAGAAAAACAGCTATTTTTATTATTTAATTTTTTTCATACAATACAGGTTATCTGCACAGATTCAAGACAGTAGGGGCTCTCAGTATTAAAAGAAGGAAGCGGACACAGGACACCAGCACTAAGCAAGAAGTTATTTGCTTAGTATTGGTATCTGCTAGCAAAAGGAAAATTAGTTTCCTCAACAGAGTTTCTCTGGGCATATCAAACATACTCCAAAGCAGGCCATATGCACAGGAGACCTTAACCAACACAAAGCTCCATGTTTGCTTGTTTCTTTGGTGTGTGTGTATGAACTTAACACACTTCAATGCACTCCACTGTGGGTCCCTGTTCCAGAGGGTTTCCCCAAGAAGATCTCTGGCCTGGCCAGGTTCAGGGGTCCAGGCCAAGGGTCTAGAGTGCGAGCAGGGAAGGGGAATCTCTTCTGCTGCTGCCTCTTCCCTGTCTCTGCTGTTGCAATCCAGTTGTTCCCAGGTGCTGCACCTGTCTCTTTGCACTGGTCTGGGTTAGGTTGGTGAGAAGCCGTCTAGCTAGGAAGGAGGGGAGGGTCCTCAAGGTGCTTTGGGACAGCATATGTCTCTCAAGTGTTACAGCTCTTGCAACAGAAACCCTCAGACAGCAGGATGATTCTTGAGTACCTGTACTTCTCCCGAATAGGGCTCTTATATACAGTTTTGGGGTGGGTTAGGGTCTGGCAGCAGATAACCCCTATTTGCTTGGTCTGAGAGCTTGGAGATACTTCATCTACATGTGGGAGAGCCTGAGGCACTGTTCCCACATGACTGATGGCCATAGACCTCTCTGTGGGAGGGACTGTGAAGGGCTGAAGCTAAGTGAAAGGAACCAGGGGCCCAGAAGCAAAGCCAAACACCTACAGTCCCATTAGGATCTGGGGTTCCAGGCCTGTGCTCAACCAAGCACTCAGCTGCCTCTCACAGCCCACTGCCCCACACTCACCTCCACCCCAAGAGAAGGTCAGTAGTATCAAACAATCATATTGTTGGTAAAGAAGTCTCACATGATATTCATAGCAAGTAAGCACAGATCCCAAATTCAGAGTAAACAGAGAATAGTAATCTATGATTCACCTCAGTAGAAGCAAAGGAGATGCTTGCTACTTCACGGACATGACACTTATCCAGATAAGAATATTTCATGAGATCTTGACTAACATACTGTATTATGTCATCTCCAGATTTATTCATTTAGGCCTGCTCTGAACCCAGGAAAAGTTTCCTTACCAAATGGTATCTTTCATCATCTGCACTGTTGTTTGTTGCTTTACCAGTTTCTATACTCCTTTTCTGAACTTGATGTTAAAGATTTCAGCCACCCAGTTAGTAGGGCACTTATAGTTTAAGTGCAGTATAGGTATAGTTATCGTTTCCAACTCAGACTAGTGTTAAATTTTGAGCTGTTTATTTAGCAAACTAAAATTCTTGAAATTGGTATGACTCACAAAGATAAGATATTGAGCCCACAGTTTCTATTAGCTAACTCTGAAGAGTTGGATCTTTCCTTTCAAGATGACTCATGAATCCATGTGTGTGGATAGATGTTCATTACTCTTGCATATGAGTGTCAAATTCCCAAATGGAACAGACTCCACCACACACAATTAAATCTCAGAAAATAATCACAAGGGAAAATATTGATGGAGTCACAACGAAATGAGGCACTGCTGAGCTGAGAACACTCAAGTGACAGAGCTGCTCAGCAATAACTACAGCAGCCAGGAGGAAGCGGCACCACATTTCACATGGGCCAAGGAATAATCACTAAATTCCATACCTGAAGAAAAGACCCCTAGGGACTCAGAAACTTTCAGATGAAAGGAAACTAGGTGAATTGGACACTAACAAACCTACTAGCAAGGAATAACTAAAGAGATGTTGGAACATGCTTCAAGAGTGGAGTCCTATGAGAAGAGTTCTGAGTGCTTGTGAGAAAACTCCAGGGAACCAAGACAAGAGTCTTGTGACCTCAGCATCTTGAAAACAGACATCTTCTTGGAATATGCTTTTGTGCCCCTCCCAGTTGTAGCAGATAGGAGTAAGTTTACTTCACATTATTCATTAAACTGGCTATGGTTATCTGTTTATATGCCTTCATGGGAAAGACATTGTTTTGCCATGTGTAGCTTATCTGCCATTTGAAGTTTGTCCTTGTGCATGTACACTCTACTGATGTGACTCTTTTTAACTTTAAGTATAAACTATCTGATTCTCATTTATCAGCCCTACTTTCCCAGATCCCACTGCCTCTAGGGCAGTAAACACTGATAGTTCAGAAAAGAAGAACCTTTGGACCAGGGTGACCCTTCATGGCCTGAATGCAATTTCAAATCTGTTGTTGTTAGCTATAGAGTGGCTTACCTCCACCTTTCCAGGTGCATACATCCCATTTTCACTGGGGATATAGTTCCATGGTGAGGTTCTTGCCTGGCATGCATGAGGCACTGAGTTCAATGCTTGAACTAAATGAAAAAAAAATAATGAAAATAAAAATAATCAAAGTATTCCCAAATGTGTAAAAATGAAGATGAATGAAGTAGACTACACGTCCTTTCATGATTCTGAAAACTCATTTTACAACTGAAAGAAAAATGATACCACCATCTGATATGGTGCAATAATACCTGAGGCTATTATATTATAAAACTGAAGCAGTTAAAAGACTGTAAATGGAAGCAAGCCTTCAACACTTCACTTGAAGTGGTAAAGCATAGATACCAAAAGCTGCAGTAAGTTACAGGTATGTGCTTTAAAGCCTTCAGTTATGATAGCTGAGCACAGCTCAGAAACACTCCAAGTCAAAATGAGCTCTTCTGGAAGTGCAGAAGTATCCCAATTATGTGGGACAAATGGAAGCATACCAAAATGTTTCCCCAACAAGCAGTGGATACTGGGTACCCAGCAACAAAGCTGACTGCAGGTTTAGTGGAGTTCTGATATTGATGAGGCCAGATGTAAATTGGAAGGAATTTGACATATACACCAGGAAGAACTTGGAGTGACATGTAGTTACAGTAAAATCAATTATGCAAAAATAATTCAAAAACATGAACACATACATTCAAACTCACACACAAAAGCAGAAATGCAAACAAAGGTCAGCCCAACCTCAAAGAAGCCATAAGGCTGCCTCACCTTTGCAACTATAGGCTGCCAGTCATGTGGTGCACACTGACAAAAGCACCTGATTCATGTCAAGTACAGAAACCAGGAAGTGAAGTATGAAAGACTCATGAAAACAGTCACTGGGTTCTATACTTGAAAATAACTTTTCCTAAGCCCTGTCCTTCAATGCTATCAGAAGCTCTGTGACAAAAAAAAAAAAAAAAAAAACAAAACCTGTCTGCTTTATTTTGTAACTGATATACCTGAGACAGTAAATTTGAAGTGATTAGAAGAAAAAAATCCTAAAATAAAGTGAATCAGCACCTTGGTATTCTGAGAGCACAAGGAGATTTTAAAATAAATAAACAAAAGCCAAAGGTGGAAAAAATGAGTTATGCAGTGGAATCAATTTGTTAAATTATTACTGTATCATTTGCTGTTATTAATTGTTAAGTTCATCTATGACTCTTGAGTGAAAGTGGTGAATTTTCACTACTTCTCCTGGAGAGTCAGTTTTGCCTGGGAGCACAGGCTTCAAGTGAGCTGACAGGAAAGAATCTTCTCAGCCATGGAAACCTGGTGATAATTAACCCAACGTTTAGCATTATTACAATCATACTAAGTTGACATGTAAAATAGGAAGAATACTCATTGGGATTTGGAGAGATGAGATCAGTAGCATCTATACAATAATCCAGTGTTTCCTTGAATTTTACAAATTTGCCATTATTTTGTGTGTGATTTTTTTTTTTTTTACTAATGTTTGGTAAATTATGAATAAAGGTAATGCTGACAAGGTCACAGTTTAGACTTTCATTAGAAACTTGTATTTTTTTCTGTCATTTTGTTGAACCCTCCATAGAAAACTGAACAAAGAATTCAACAGATTGTCAATGGACTTGAGTGAAATACTATAACCATATCAAAGAACATATTGACCTAAATGAAGCCATAGTTACCTGCTGAAACAAAACAATATACATGGTTGTAAGTTGGGCCTTTAAGTAATATAGTAAAATCAGAAATTGAAGAGCTATAGTAGAAAGGCATGAACACTCAATATCAGACACTTAGAAGGTTATCTGAATCACTACAACCTAGAGCAAGCTGCAGCCGTCCTCAGAGTGAAGAGCACAGATTGTAACACAAATGTTTAGCCTATGAGGTAGAATGCACAACCCTCCACAGAAGTGAAGACAGAACATTAATTTCCCAGAAAGAAAATGTTTTAAGATGTAAACACTTCCATCAGTATATCATTCAAGTTAAAGTCAAAGAATGGCATCTGGTGATGGAGTTTTATTTTTAAATAAATGCAAATATGAAATACATATTTTTACAACTTTATTTAAAATGATTGATATTATCATGAGGCTTTCATTTGACTTTTACAAGGCATATACAGGTTAACAAATTAACTCTGTCTAGATCATAAAAATGATTGAAATGTTTATCATTGTACAAAATATTACTCTTTGCACCAATTTACAAGGTATCAACTGTATAATAAATAAAAGTCTATTGTTTGTTAGCCTATCTTAAACGTAATTTGAAATCAGAGCTTTTATATTACTATATTTTAGACAGATTAATTCATTTCTATTATGAAGACTTCAATTTTTCAGTATTGAAATTCAAATTACTGAGACATTTTCACTTGCTCATTTAATAGAGAATTAATTATTTTGCTTTATATAGGCCTATCCAAGAAACATGAAAAATACTTTTTCTACTTAGACTTCTTCATGGTACTTTCCATATAAATTGTTGCAGATTAATACAATATATTTTTTCCTTATAGCTAACATAAAAGAATGTCACAACTTCTTAGAGAGCTCACAAAGTCTTTTATAAAACTTTTGGCTTAATGTTTTACAAGTTTTCAATACACAAAATCTTAGTGTTTCCATTTTTTCTTATGATGGAATTTTATATATGAATAGAAAGTGTATATCTGTATAATATTCTGTTACCAAATCTAAAATAAAACTTCTGGAAACAAACTACAATTTGCTATTGATTGCTTAGAGATAAAAGAGACTTAACACTGGTATTAAACAGAAATTAAGTTTAGACAGCAGTGCTATGTGTTTTATAGCACAGGGATTACTGAACATATTAGACTTGATTTTGGATACTATTTTTCAACATCAAGCAAGCTTCAATTGTATGGGTTACAAGGGAGACTTCAGGCTCTCTTTGTACAGAGATTATTGTTTCCTTTAATGCATAAATGAAGTAGCTCAAGCTGAATACTTTCAGTTGTAGTAATTACTGTCTTGTCTTTCTAGTTTATAAGACAGGGCCAGGAAAGGGGTGCCAAAACAGGGAATACTAGAAAAGGGAGCCCAAAAGTTGTTTTCATAATCTCTATCACTTGAAACTTCCTATCCCACAATCTTTTGTCACACCTTATTGTATTACCTTCTCCAATTCAAAACTATCAGACATTTCAAGGTATGAAAGTTAAAGCCACTTATTTAATGTTTGAGATATTTGATAGGATGTCTCTCAGAGCAACCATAGCACGAAAGAGGAACTGAACAAATAGATAATAAAATCTAGTTGAATATAGGAAGATAATTTCTGAGTTACACCCAGAGTAACTCGTAGCTATGCATGATACATTTCACAAAGAACCCGAAAAGAGTAATTCAAAGACTGCAGATAGGAGTTACTAATTTTTACACAGATATAAGGCTAATTGTTCTGATTTAATTTTATTATCACTCATTGTATTTATTTACTGAGTTGTCATGCTACACCATATAAATATCCACGGCTATTACACATAAATCAAAACACATTTTAAAGAAGAATGAACCATCCAAAGAATAAATACACAACCACACATATGAACCCCAAACACATTCTAAATAAAACAATCCAGACTCAAAAGGTACAATCATATTTTAACTGGTTAATTAAAGTTCTTTAAAAGTCAGATTAATAATGATCCCTGAGCCTTAGATCCAACTGTTGTGTATCAGTTGGCACTAGGCTTCTCAGCTCTGCCTTTTGATCAATTGTAATAAGTGGCAACAGTGTTCCTCCATTACAAAGACACATTTCTTGATAAGGAATAAGGACTACACTTATCTGTGGTTAGAAAGACAAACATTTAGAATGTACTTTGGAATTTTTGGCTTAGTAAAGTGGCAGTTGTAGGTCCTCCTCCAAGATCAGTGATTTTACTAGCCCTGCATAGTTAGTTGATCTGTTTCCTGAACTAGGTTTTGATTTTCCTTTTGTTGAGCAATCTTTAAGCTCAATTAGTGTTTGTTGGTTACTACCATGATATGTGTGCCGCTACTATACTCTTAGGGTTGTTGTGCAATATGAATCATTATGCATGCATAGACATCAAGCTGCATAGGATAGGTGGTGTCTATCCTTCAGCTTTTATGTTGTGAGATGAGACTGTTTGCTAGGCATGCCAGAGAAGCTAAACCCATGAGGTCTTAGTAGCACAGCAACCTAAACATTACCTGCCCAAAGATGGTGGTTATAGAAAACGCTAACATGAAAAGATGAAAGCCTATGAGGATTCACTCCTATAAGAACTATAGGAAAATAAGGAATGTTAAAAATGCCAAAAAAATGACAGACAGAAAGAAAGATGGAAAGAAGGAAGGAAAGAAGGGAGGGAGGGAGGGAAGGAGGGAGGGAGGGAGAGGGAGGAAGGAAAGAAGGAAGAAAGAATCTTTTCCCAGGAAAGAGAGCACAATTAATTGTCCAATACTATTGGTCAGGTCTGAAATAGTATGCATACTAGTAACAGACTAAGCTGGTTGTACTTACACACACACACACACATACCAGAGAAAAAGGGGCTATTAATCCATTAATTTGAAAGTGAGCTAGGGGATGTGAGATAAATATAGAAGTCTTAGATGTCGAAAAGGAAAGAAAAGGATTAAGGATGCATTGTCTTTTTAAAAAGCACAGAATTTAATAAAAATAGGAAAACACCAAAAATAACAAAATTAAAAACAGAAAGAAAAGAAAAGAAAGAAAGAAAGAAAGAAAGAAAGAAAGAAAGAAGAAAGAAAGAAAGAAAGAAAGAAAAAGAAATTCAGATCCAAAGGGAAAGGGAAGCCAATGATTACTGTTACTGCACAGTGGGAGCAAAAAAAAACCTGGGTTACAGAAGACTAGGAAGAGGGCAGCAACCTTGAGCTGACCAGCTACAAGGGGGCTTCACTGCATGTAAATTATACATCAATCAGCCTCATTAAAATGAGTCCTGTTCGTGACCCAGGCTGCCTTACTTAGTCGGTGGCTCTTCCCCACTCTTCTCACATGGCCCAGCTCAGTTTGTCCATGTTCACTCTGGATTCTCCCAGATGCCTCTGCTTCTATTTACAATCCCCCTTTTATCTGCAATAAATTTTCTCCTCCACCATTAAAAAAAAAAAAAAAATCCTGCACAATCCCAATCTGCTATCAATATGAAAGCTTTATTGCCTCTTCATTTCCCATTTCTAAAGTTTACAAACTCTTGTCATTGTGATATCATAAGATACCCCCTGAGCACCAACTGCCAAAACAACAAATCACTTAAGAATAACAATCTAGAATACTTAATGTGGTAGTTCATGTCCAGAATCTCAGAGCTCATGAGTCTGGGGAAGGTATTGCTATGAGCAGAGGCTAACCTAGGCTCCTTTTGAATCCCAGGCTAGCTTCAGATATGAGTGAAAGTCTGTCTCCAAGGAAATTAACAAATTAAGAGTAATATTTAGTAGGCGTCCAAGTGTTCTGGAATTGGACCCCATTACTTTGAGCCAGGCAAAGCTTTTAGCAGACTCTACCCAAAGTCTTACAGAAGTGTTTCACTTCCATTTTTTTTCCTTTTCCCAAGTAAAAGAATCATCTGTGCTAGTCAGAATTTGCTGTTCGTTGCTCACTGGCTAGAAAACTCATGGTTGCTGCAGAGTAGTGTCAGTTCCTAGCCTTCTTTGTCCTATATTTAATGTCTAACACCTACTATGCTGCCTGTTCCCTGTATCCCTCCCCACTAGGAGTTCTCATGAAAAGGAAACACTATGAAGTAACATTTCTTTCCAAATGCTCAAGCTCTCTTTGGCCAGCATTGTCCACAGGATGAGGAAACACATTATGTTCTTCAAGTGCTCAGTTTCTTGCCTAGGTTTTGATTAAGCAAATACTTTATATTCAAAGTGAATCCACATTGAGAGGAAAAAAAAAAACAGTGTTAATTCAAAAGGATAGAATTATTTTAAAAACTACACAGCTGTCTTGATATACATAATCTTGTGATCTCAAGCTTTGAATATAAATGAATTCACACTGATATCATTTGATAACTCTGCTGTTACTTAGCTGGTCCCAAGAGTCTGCAGGGAAAAACAGTTATTCACAGTCCCTTTTATTTATGCTATGCATCTCTGCTGAGCAAAGTACCTGAGTAGCCACACTCCAGAATTTCTCTTTAGGTTGTTTATTTCAAAGAATTTTGGATAACAGTGACTTCCTTTAGGACAGAAGTTGCAAGATAAAACTTTCACAGGTTTACCAGGTGCCTTCGCTTTAGGGTTGAAATTCCTAAGCAATATATACTTTGGATATAAACCTTCTTGCTGCATCTCACTCCACTATGTGACTGTGCTTTTCTTGGTGGGATGAGGAACAGAATATTAGACACAGAGCATTAGCCAATGATGACTGTTAGGTTTTAATCAAGCAGTCCTTAGTTTCTGGTGCAGTAATCTGTCTCCTACCAGCACACATAAATACAATGAAGATTAACTTCAAGATGTAAAAAATCTAGCAATTTTAGTGGCTTCCAGAACTACACTCACAAATCCTTCCAATTTATACCTGCCTGCCTTTATGTAAGCTGATGTCACCTGCAGGCCTGGAGAAGAGGCCACCATGCTGTGTCATGAGTAGCCACATTATTAAATCTACCAGAAACTTCCCATATCACTCATATGATACTTCAAGAGATCTGGCAAGAACCACCTGCCTCGCTAAAGCTGGTGTTTTTTATCTACCCTTAGGCATTCTGTCCTTAATTTTCTAACTTCCCCAAGTGACCAATCTCAATCCCTCCTTGCCTACTCATACATGTCTCAGAAGAATGCATTGTTGAACAGGCTGGGCTGTTCTGTTCATAGCCATACAAGAATTACTGGAATCCATAACTTTTCAGTTTGGAGAACATTGGTACACAGCAGTATTCAGGACTCCTAACTTCAATATGATTCTATTGGGAAATACATCCTTTAGAGTTAGTTATGGTTGCATGGAAGAACACATATGGGTTCTAATCCGACAAAGCCCACATCTTCCCAAGATGAGGATTTGACTCAGTATACCTCACAATGTGTTTGCATCAAAAGACATATGAAAACAAAAGAAAGGCTTCATGTGCAAACCCAAGAATCAAAGTTCTATCAGTTTAGCCTGAATCTATAGGCATGCAAATTGTGAGAAAATTTGTCTTTTGTTTAAGAGGTAGTCTGAAGATTTTGCAACAAAACCATCAGCTAAGTCTTACAGAAATTCTTGGCATTTGCTACCCCACCCACCACTTCCACTGTCTTGTCAGAGTCAGTCACCTTGTTGACTCTAAAACTCTTCAAGGGACTTTGGAGATGAGAACTGTGTGATGTCAAAGGTGGGTTACTGTGAGACTACAGTTTCCCTGTTGTAACATATGGTGTTTACTGATTTTTTTCTCATTTAATAAAGTTTTTGCTCATGCCTTTAAGATTCAAATATTGGAGTTTCTCTCTGCAGGATTCAGGGAAAAGATTCCACAAGTTCTGAGCAAAAGACTATTGTTACAAAATCAACACAGTTAATCTTAGCGGAAGACTATTCTACCAAATCACCACAGTTAATTTGGCTTTGACCTTTAGGTCAAAGCTTTCCCACATAGTACTAACTAAATATTTGGAAATTAAAATTTCATGGTTTTCTATGAATAATTATAGTTAAAAATCATAAGGAAATATAACATTATCATTCTATTGAATCATGGATGCTTTTAAGACAGTAAGCTGTCATATCATTGCTCAAAGCTCCTTCAACCAAAATCTATTACAGTGTGCAAAACAAAAAAAAAAAGAAATCTGTCACCAAGTCAACAGGGTTTGGACAACTATTCCCCAAAGACTTTCTCAGGATTCGCAATATTATCATAACAGATGTTATGTTGCCAGCCTTTCCCAAAATGAAATCATATCTTGATTTAAGTAAACTGAATCTTCACCCAACATTAAACTCTACTTTAAAAATAATTAAGACTTTCTAAAAATCTTACCATATAGTAGACTATAAGAGCAAATCATACATGAAAAAGGTTATTTATTTTTAACCAGGTTATAGATTCTATGTAATCTATTAAAGGATCCTCTTGTGAGATTATAATTGCCTAGGGTATTTTTTATCACTGGGTTTCTTTTATATAAGAAAGCAGAGGCTGGGGAAATCTCAGTAGTAGATTCATGTTTAGTACGAGTGACAATCTAGGTTCAATCTGCAGCACTAGAGGAAAAGAAGAGAAAGAGAAGAGGGGGAAGCGGCATGAAGAAGGTAGAAAGGGAGACAGCGTGAGCCAAGGCTGAAGGAACCAGAGGTATTGAAGAAGTTAGTTATCAGTTTGAGGCATTGCTTGCCTGTTTGTCCTCACATCCATCCTTCATTTAAGCTTCCTCTATGCTGCGTCTCAGACTGTTGCTGAGCGACTCCAGGCAAAGTCCCTCTCTCTTTACATCTCCCTCTAAGTCATTCTCCTACCACCTAAATGACCCTAAATTCCACCAGAAATGGCCACTGGGTTCCTTAGAGTTATGACTCTCAACTTGAGAGGTTGAATTCTTGAAGTGATTATAGTCTTCTCTTTTGAATCCTGGAACATTTATTATTTGCATTTTGTTTACTTATATCTTTACTTGGGATTTATCTGACTCTAGAAATAGTGTAATCCAACAGAGAAATTAACACAATATTTTCATTAAGCTAATGGGTGAGGGAAGCGCAATTCAATAGACTAAGTATTAGCATAAAGTTTAAATAATGGAAACTAGAGGCTGTACTTGTATAATTTATCAAATTCACCCAAAAAATTCTAAGAATATGTGAAAAAAAGAAAAAGAAAGACAGGAGAAGGATCTAGAAGGAACCTGCTATTATTTATTTATTAAAATCCAGTTATTCATATATGCTTAAGAAGCAAATAAGGTTTTACATTTTGAAGGCTTATTTTTTAACTTCAGAAACAAAGAACAATAAATCATTAGGGTGACTTCTAATGCTGCTTGCTTCACTCAGACCCAACCAATCCCCAGAATTCCTAGGATTCACTGAGGTCATTGAACCCTAAGGAGGCATTGCAGTGATCAAGACTCTTTCCAACATTCAGCCAAGGTTACAACATTCACAGTAGAACTTATGTTTTTATTATTATTATTATTGGTTGTCCATTATCTGCAAAATTATTTACCCTTGCAAGGAAAGTCTTCACTATAAGAGTTCTCAAAATTACCCCTTTCCCTAAATCAAACTTATTGGAGTGAGACATAGCTCCACCATACCAGGTACTGTTTTTTATTCATGGACAGTCATTATTGGTAAGAATATGCAAATCATTTTCTAACACAGGCTTCAATAAAGGTAACTCTAGTTGTCAAATGTTCAAAATCACATTTGGATATTGTATGCATAACTTGTTCTTTAGCTTCTAAATGATGCATAATGTTACACGGTGTCCCAAATCGCATATCTTTTATTCATTATTTTCAACATGTTAGCTGTGTTCTCGCTGCAAGAATTTCTCTAGGCTAGAATTTTTGCTCACAGGCATAAAAAAAAGTCATACCTAGGTTCATTTAGTGCATATAGATTTCTTTCCAATGCAGTTGCTGTAAGTTACGGTTCCTGTAATCATAGTTTATAATGGTTTATATATGTTTTCAGTTTGCTAATTTTCTTACTATATTTTCTAATTCTCCTTTTTTTGGGGGGGGGGAAGGTTGGCAAGATTTCATTCTGTAACCCAAGCTAGTTACAGTCATTCTGCTTCACCCACCCAGGTGTAGTTCAGGCATCTTGCTGCTGTGATAAACAGTTGAGAGCAACAATTTTTAATAGAGAAATTGTTTATCTTAGATCATAGATTCCTAGTATTTAGTCTGTTGTAGGCAATTCCTGTTCTGTTGTCCTAGACCTGGTAAAGACAGAAGTGGGCTCTGAGGAGCAAAGATAATCACTTCTGTTGTCTAGGAAAGAACCAGAAGGCTAAGAACAAAGATACTTTTATCCATGTCTACAGAGACCAGCTCTTTCTCACCATCTCAATAACACATCAAGTTATAAATCCAAACAATCTTTATGATCCAGAAACCTTTATCATTTACTCCTGAAAAGGATTTGTTTTTGTTTTTGGTTTGTTTGTTTATGATTTTTGTTTTTGGTGAAATAGTATCTTGGTAATGAAGGAACCATAAAAATCATGACACACAACAAATTTCATGCAGGAGACTCATGGGGGTAGTACAGCAGAAAATGTCTTCCTCTGAGTTAGGATGGAGACTGCTACAGGCCAAGCAATGATTATGGGCTTTTATAGGAGGTATGCAGTATACACATAGTGAAAACACAGCAATGGTGAAATCGGGACACGTTAACCATTAGCGATACCATAGCTATTGGTACTGATAAAGAAGCACCTGATTCTGGAATGTAGGTAGCTCATAGTTGACCAACAACTCCACCAACTGGGGCTCAAAGTTTCAACACATGAGGCATTGGAGAGTACCAAACTCTAGTATCTATGAAGATGGAGAAACACTTCATTCATGTTTACTTTTTCTCTGATTAATGATGAATTTGAATATTTTTCTGAAGGCAAATTAAACTAATTACTCAGCTTTTTGCCTACATATGATAAAGTTTTTTTCTTCCTTGGAGGGTATCATTTAGCTTATATTTAAGACACCTTGAAACAATAATGAGTTCCACCTACTTCTGTTAACATTAGCAATTTGTTAACGTAATTTATATCTATTTTAAGTCAACCTTAGTGAAGTATATAATGCCATCTTCCAGATAACCTGTTCTGTTTTGTTTTTTACCATTATTTTATATACTTAACTAACTTCCCAGCATTCAAAAAGATTAGTCCTTTCCCTATAGATACCTGCACCAAATTAATTGAACACCGGGTTTTAATTACTATATGTATGAGTGTTTTCTTATTTGTTCTTTGCTCAGTCGGTCAGTTGGCCTATCCATTTATCCGTATTTTATTGGGAACACTGTAGTATTGCAATGTAGCATAGTGTTTGTCACTAGGATGGCACTTGCAGCTTTTAAAGAAGTCACTTCTATATTATAGAGGCATTTATATCAATTTAGAATATTTACTGTAGCTCAAAAAACTTCAGGTGAAAGTTGAATTCAAAATGCATTAAACAGGTACATTAACTTGGAAAATTTAAACATTTTACTACTTGGTAATTTCAACTCTTTCTGTTATCTAACAGAGATCAACATTTTCCCTCTTAAATACTGTAAATCTTTTTAAAGGCTCATGCTTAGACACTTTTTCAAGTGTTTCTTTTCCTGTACACTTCTGGTCAATTAATTCTCTTAGACAAGATCACTATTGATTGGTTTGAATTGACTTGCTAAATAAGAATTTTGAAGAACTACCTTATTCTTTGTGATAATTGCATGTTGTTTTTCTGTAAAACTTGGTTTTATTGTGATGGCAATATAGTCATCAAATAAAAAGAATTTTATTTCTTCCTTTTCCTTCCTTATATGGCTCCTCCCCAGGAACACTGATTATAACTGTGTGAAAACTATTGAAAATAAGGATATTTTCTGGCATTTTAAATTAAATATTTTTGGAGCTGTTGAAATATTTTCTATTCATCTGTGATCCTTCACTGTGATAAAACATCATTAGACATTGTTTGGGGAGGAGGGTTTATACTGGTTTATTTGTAACATCTTTTCAACTGTTTGCAGATGGAACCTTTTGAAGAGGGATGAGAATTTGTAATATCAATTTTTTAAAATCTGCAACTGTAGTAGAGTTTGTCATTGTCTCTTACTTTTATCCGTTTTTTATTTGTTTGTTCATTGTTTTTGCAAACTTATCCATTTTGAGCAACCCAGTCAGAGCTCTACTATGGATGTTTGGCACTTTACCACCAAGGGCTTTACAGATGTCTGGATGTCCATGAACTGTGTTGCAGCCTGAAGGCATGTAGATGTTTGTAAGCTGTGCTGCTACTGGGGCCGTTTTGTGAGTGGCCTGTGCTACTACATACGTCCTTGTTGATTTCTATGGTTTTGGGAGAGCCTTCAATGGCTTTGTCTGGGTCTGTTTTCCTACTGCAGCAGGGGCCTCTGTTGTAGTCTGTGCTGTTACCACAGACCCTGTGGAGGTCCACGATCTGTGCTCCCACTGACTTCAACGGAAGAGCAAGGAAGCTACTTTTGCTGTGATGTCAACTGAGGGAAGGACATGGAAGGCTTCGGTGACAACCCTTAACCCACCAACTTCCTCCCCATAAAAGTAACTGCCTAGACAGAAAGCTACTTTAAAACTGTTGTGATGGTGGTGGTGATGCTGAAGTGTAGGTCTGAACAATTGCCGGCTCTGGCAAGGATGGATGGTGAAAGACTCAGTTCTATTTAAGGCCAGGCCATGAGCATTTGACCATGCTCCACTGAGTATATAGATAACACAAATTTGACCTTTTATTTTTCTTATTTTTACTTCTTTGTGGGGGGGTGCTTACAAAGGGGGACAGACATAGAAGAACTGGGAAGGGATTGTGAACTGGGTGCATAAAGGAAAACTCCTTGAGAATCATTTTTTTTTGAAAAAAACAAAGAAATTTATTAATTTCATTTTTAATACATATTTCTCTGATGTTTATGGTGTGTTTTAAAAGTTTAGTAGTTTTTTGTTTTGTTTTATTTTTATTTTTCAAAACAGAGTCTCACTATGCGCTCACTTTGGGTATAGCCACAGCTAGTCTGGAACTCACTGTGTAGACCAGACTGATCTCAAACTTGTAGCATGTCTATGTTTCCAAAGGCTGGAATTAAACTGTGTGCCAAAAATTTGCATATTCTAATATCCTTTCTACATTTTCATATATATTTGACATTCTCTCTGGTTATTTGTTGGTTTGTTTTTGTTTTCACTGATTTTGTTACTAGTCAATTGTTTTTGTTTTAGGTTTGCTTGTTTTTATTGAGACAGTGTCTTATATACCTATATTGGCATAGAGCTAGCCATGTAACTAAGGAAGACCTTTAACTCCTGATCCTGTGTTCACTTCCTAAGTGCATCAAAAACCACAGATATATGTCATCATTACTGTTTTCCCCTTTTATTGCTAAAGACAGGCTTTGTACCTGCCAAGCAAGTACTGTACCAAACATCCAAGACTCTATCTAGCTCGTTGTGAGACATGCCCTGACTGAGTCCAGGCTGGCTTCTAATCCTCAATCCTCCCTCCTCCTCTTCCTCTTCCTCCTCCTCCTCCTCCTCCTCCTCCTCCTCCTCCTCAGTGCTGAGATGGCAGAAACAGGCCATTATGACAGGCATGTTCTAATTCTCTTTTGTTCTTTTCGGGAAATATTTATTTTGCTGATGTCTATTTTTCTTTGTTAATGGTTGTACATCATATCTTATTTATTTCTTCATGTTAATTGTGTTTACTTTAACAGTGCCTCTCCAAAGCCTTGATTGAATGCTTGCTTATTTCATTTCTCTCTCATCTGCCAACATATGAATCTCAGTTTAAATGTTCTTCTAGTATTGCACTTAGATAATACTTCCAGTGCTTCTGATTGTAAGAATAAAGCACCATTACTAATTTCTTTTTTAATTCAAAGGGATGTGATATTTTTAAGAAAATGTTTTGTTAAATAATTTTGCCATTTGTTACACACACTAATTTACTGTCTGTGGGATTTTTTTAATAACTTACCTAAATTCAAAACATTCTTTCAAAGTATATTGACTATCCTCTTTATGTAGAAGAGAAAATAGAGACACAAAGAATTTTATCCAAGTGCTCAGGATAAAAGTCTAGGAGACAAAGTGGATGTTGTAATACTTAATCCCAGCATTCACTCAGGAAGCTGAGGCAAGGGGGTGGGTGTTCAAGGACAGTCTGAGATACATAGGAGCTCTTTTTTCCCTCAGAAATCAAACAGACCATCACCAGCAACACCACAATAAAGCTTCAGGAAGCAACAAAGTCAATAAAGTCAGTGTTTAAATTCAGAGACTGAGTTTTTCTTTATTCTAAACCAACAGATTAAAGAAAATGCAATTAATCAGACTGGAACTGTTATAAAATAATAAATAGGTAACACTAGAAATTAAACATGATTTCTGAGAAATAGCTGTATTAAATGTTTCAAATGATGCATAAGGCTGAACATGGTGACTCATGCCTGTAATCATAGCACTCGGAACCAGAGGTACATGGATCTCCGTGAGTTTGAGGACAGCCTGGTCTACATAGGGGAATTGCAGGCAAGCCGAGGCTACATAGTGAGACTTGCCTCAACAAAACAAAGCAGAAAATGCAAATGACACATATTCCAGCTGTTGTGAGAAGATAGAAAATGGGAAATAGAGTGGCCCATTTTTAATAAATATAAATATCAACATAAGATAGATATAGCTAATGAGCCATGACCAGAAGTCCTAGTGGATATTTTAAATCTCTGGTAAAATGTGCAACAAGATTACCATCTAAATGGTAATGCTGGCAATTACGTTCTGGGTTCTTATCTCATTGAATAGGATCATTTATTTATTACACCTTTCCCCTGTGGTTAAAAGAAAATGACTTGGCTTCAATGAGGATACTTGATTAGCACTTTTGAAACTTGTAAGATAATCAGCTTAGATGGAATAATGCACATCATATGGAAGGTGACTGAGAGGAGTGACTAGAGGTATTCTTTCATTGGTGTCTAGACTTTGGTACCTTATTTGTAATCTCTGACATAAACATAATTTTAATGAAAAATTGGGCTTTAGTTTAGTACCCTAAATATGAAAACAGCATATTCTATCTTTTGAGAGAGAGAGACAGACAGACAGACAGAGACAGAGACACATAGAGAGACAGAGAACCATTCAAAGCAGTGATTCTCAACCTCCCTAATTCTATGACTCTTTAATATAGATCCTCGGGCTGTGGTGACCCCTAACCATAAAATTGCTTTATAACCAAAATTTTGCTACTGTTATGAATAGTGGTGACATCAATATGTGTGTTTTCTAATGATCTTAGGCAACCCTATGAAAGGGTCATCCACCCCCACAGAAGGAATCACAACCCACAGGTTGAGAATCACTGATCTAAAAATTCTGATCTATTGTGCTTCAGTACTATACAAATAAAGAAAAGCTGTAGATCAATCTTAAGTAGTAGGTAACAAATTTATGATGGCCTCAGACAAAGTTTAAATTGTGGTAAACTTCAAAATGAATCATATATGAAAAATGGATGGAAATATCATCTATAGCATAAGAGTTTTAGTAACAATTAGCACTAAAGCATCTAAGTCTCAAGTAAGTACTCACCTATGCAAAAGTGTAGGAAGTACACATCAGCAGAATTCTTTAACACTATTGTGGAGGAGAGGAATTAATCTCCTGTGTTTGACACCTCAAAGACTTTTACAATACATTATACTCAATAAATAAGCCAGACAATGTACAATGTTTATAATATAAATATAAAATAGCTATTTGTTATAATTTTAAAATTTTCTTCATTCAGTATATTTTGATAATATTATTTCACCTCCTCCAATTCTTCCTATCCCTCTATCTGCCCAACCTCATGTTTGTTCATTTATTCTCTTTCCCTCAGGAGGAAAAAAATTAAAGCAAACAACAGCAACAAAAGAAATGTAGTAAGATAACAATAACAACAACAACAAACATCCAAACAAAATTAAAGGCACACATACATGCACACACACACAAACAAACAAACAAACAAAAACATGATTCTTTTTGTCTGAGCCAAGTACTCCTGGCCATGTCCTAGAGTGTGGTTGATATGGTCAGGTACCCTCCACTGGAAAAAACTGACTTTTTCCTTCCCCAGTAGGTATAGATTACAAATGTCTTCTTGGTAATGGAAGGGACTTTGTATCTATTTCATCTTCTCCATCATGGGATTTTGTCTGGCTTGAATCTTGTAGGTCAAGTGTATAGTGTCAAAGTCTATGAGTTCATATATTTATCAGTCCAGTTATGTCTGGCAGATGCTTTCTCCTTGGAGTCATCCATCATGTCTGGATCTTATAATCTTTTCACATCCATATCTCCAAAGATGCTTGGGCCTTGAAGAATTTAATAAAGACATTCCACATAGGGATGAAGGATCAAAAGTGTCTCATTCTCTGTATATTGTCCAGTTGTGACTCTCTATGTTAATTGCCACTTACTATAAGAAGAAGCTTCTATGGTAAAAGTTGAGTAATACTCTGATTTATGGATATAACAATATGTCATTAGGAGTCATTTTATTGCTATGTTCTTTCATGAGTATGATAGTAATAGATTTTCCCATAGGCCCATGAGTATGCAGTCTCAAGTTCTTGGCCACTTAGGCAGTGTAACATCTGGGCACCATCTCATGGAGACATAAGTGGGCTTCAAGCAAAAAATGGTTGGCTATTTCCATAACATTTATGCCACTATTGTACCAGTATATTTTACAGGCATGTCACTGTTATAAACTTTTTCTTTTCTCAGTAGGTATAGATTACAATGTCTTCTTGGTTATGAAAGAAACTTTGTATCTATTTCATCTTCTCCATCATGGAATTTTTTTCTGGCTTGAATTTTAGAGGTCAAGTGAATGGTGTCAAAGTCATTGTTGAGCACAAGCTTTGTGCTCAGTGAGATTATTACTTTTCTCCTTCAGCACCTGTAATAGTAGTACTCAGTAGGTATGAGGCTTCTACTTGGGTACCACCTTAATTTCTCCAGGACATAAGTAAATGGTGTCTTCAGAAGTATATCCTTCCCATCTTTTATGGAGAGGAACCAATAACCTTGTCAATTGCCGATGATGCTTAGAAGATCTATGGAACCCCTTTGGTGCCAAGAATTCTTATTCAAAAATGCATAAAGAACCTATACACCTGCATCAAAAAGAAGACAATCAAGTAAACAAAAGAAAAATATAATGATATTTTACTTTTATAAATTATATTTTACTTTTTAAATTTTGTTATTAAAATTATTTTATTAATTTTAAAAATTATATATACTAGTGTGTATGTAGTATATAGTCATCAGAAAATTCAAAATTAAGCCACAATTATGTGTTCATTCACTAAAATAATTAATAGATAAATGGCAGATTCTGCCAGTATTGACAACTTTATAAAACACTTGAATCTTGTACACAACTTTTCATGGAAAATAAAACTTTCAGAGAACTGTTGAACAGTTAATCACACTTAAATATCTAGCTACCCAATAATGTGGAAATTCTGCTAGTACTTCTCTTTTATCAGAAATGAACTTATATATACTCAAAGAGAGGATGGATTCTAGTGAAAATTAGCAAAGAAGCTTTAAGGCAAAGAATAGAAAAGATTAGAATACAGAACAGGGAGCAACAGACTTCTAATCAGAAGATATTTAAAGGCCCCAATTACTGTCTAGAGCTTTTTTCAGTAGAATTCAAGAGGAGGAAGAGTTCTTCTGAGAACTTGTCATAGAATCATTTTTTTTTTTTAGTGTGCATATGCCTTCCCAAAATGCACCTGATTTTAATCATTGCATGTACAATTTTACATGCCCATAAAATATAGAAGATTCTCCTTAAAAGTTCATTTGATGATACGTTTTTTTTCTTACTGTAAATGTATTTTTAAATCAGGTCATCCTGGACTGGCCTTTCATCTCTTTCTTATTGATAGATATATTAGAATGTATTTGGGTAGAAATAAAGTTTGATTTTTGCTCGGAAAGAAGACATTTGTGCCATTGTTCTGAGAGGAATGCAGTTGTGGAGCCATGATTTTCAGATGCATTATTGAGCAAAGAGTGCATGTTTATATAGTAAGTGCATGAAGGTAAAGGGACTGAGCACCAACTGCATAGTTAGAAGATGAACTGTGCATAATCCAATCCAAGTACCATCTCAGGTAAGCTGCTTCCCATAACACCGATCTTTAAAAAAAGAAACTATGCTTTATTCTATAACTGTCCTATTCTTTTGCATTTAATGCTACCAGTTTCAGCAAATACAGTCTACAAATGGAAACAATATGACTAAGGAAGAAGATGCTAGGGGTGTTGAATGATCATGAATCTGATAAGGCCACTGCTGTGTCTGTGCTGGAAGCAGGTTGTGAAAACAGTTTTTTCTTCAAGCTGTCAGCACTTATATATTCTTTGACAAAAAATGTTTTCTTTCTACTTTCAGTTTGCTGAACATGCAACACTGAGTGTTTTACCAGAATTCCCTGACCCCAGGGTGTCATCAATTCTGACTGTGAATGAGATAGAGGGACATGGCTAAATGGCAGGCTAAGTTCTCCTATTAGACATCACCTATAAAACTCACATTCAAAAATAAATTACTAGAGATTTTCAAGGTGGAAATAATGAATCCAAATGTAGGCTCTTGTGTAATATATATCTTTTATGTGTGTCCTTTACAAAAACCATGCCCTGAATAGGTAGAAATAGAAGTACAGAGAAATAGGAGTATAGATCTACTGAAGTGAAGTCTCCAACAGGAGCCTTTGGAGATCCAAGAGTCAAATGAAGTTAAAAGTTTATATGAAGTCAAAGCATGCATTGTGTATCCAAGTAGAAATTTTAATTGGACAACTAGATAAGAAACAAGAGCTACAGGTTTGATATGAGAACAATCAGCAGAACAGTAAAATGACATGGAAATTCATTAGAAGTAGGAAAACAATGCTGTGAAGAGTAAGTGTAGATCAGTAAGACAGGTGTAAGGACCACGCCTTAGTATCTTAGTTAGGTTTCCATTGTTGTGGTAACAATCATGACCAAAATCAACTTGAAGGGGAAAGGGTTTTCTTGGCTTACAGGTGCTGATCGTAGTTGATCACTGAGAAAAGCCAAGGTAGGAACTGAAACAGGTAAGAAACATGAGGGCAGGAACAGCGACAAAGACAATGGAGGAAGGATTCTTACTGGCTTGCTTCATATGGCTTGCTCAGTTTTCTTTCTTTTAAAACCCAGGACTGCACATACCATGAGCAGCACCACCCAGATTAGCTGAAACTTACCTCCTCAATCTTTCACAGAGAAAATGCCTCACAGAATTTCCTACAGTTCTTGCGTTGAAGGCAATCTCTCTTTCCAAATCACTCTAGATTGTATCGAGTTGATAACAAAACAAACAAAACTAAAGCTAACCTACACACTTGAATTTTCCACTCATTCTTTGATTTATAGCTCAGAAAATGAGTATATGACTCACATTGCAAATTTGAAAACGGTCCTTGTCAGGGAATTAAATTTTTCCAAGCTTTTACACTCATTTGAAAGGAAGATACTTATTTAATATTCTGGAAATTTATATATCAAAATAATACCTATATTTTCTAGAGTACAAAATTGCCTATTTGTATCAACTGTGGTGTTCCTCTACTGTGTTTAATATATATTATTTGTTTCAATCTACAATATATATACCCTGCAAACTCAATTGTTGATTTGTGTTGTTATAACAGGATAAGTATAATAATTAATTTTAAAAATTTGAAATCCGTAATCAAAAGCTTTATGAGAATGGACATGATGCCATGGTAGGTGGAGGGGCTATTGTGGCTCCATACCTTATATGAGCTAAATTCTCAGCATATTTTTCTCCTTCCTGTCGGCCAGTCTGTGTTGTTTGTATGGCATGCATGTGCCTAGGTGTTCATGTGGAGGTCAAAGGACAGCTTGCAAGAGTAGGTTTTTACCTGCTGAGCCACTTGCATCTTCCCTGGCACATTGTGTTTAATTGTTTGAGACAGAATCTCTCTGTGTTGCCCAGACTGGCCTTGTGTAATTTAGGTCAAGCTTAAAGTTATAACGGCATGTGAGTTATTGTATTAGTTTTCATAATACAATCATCTACTGGCAAATTTTTCAAGACAGGATACAAATCATTCTGCCATTGAACATGTGAATTGGCAGTGACATGTACACAATACTTTATTTGGGAAACTGATTCTATCCATGGCAAGCAATCATTCCATTGTTCTTAAAACCTATGAATCCTGCTATTTCTGAGAACAATTGCATGTGTAATGAATAACATTCTACATTATCTTTTCTGTAATTTTATGAACAAAGAGCACATTCAACGTAAATATATTTTTCTTGTTGGCATAAGTGAATAAGAGTGAAATACTTAAGCACAACAGAACTTACAGGATGTAACTCTGCAAGCCTGTTCTGAGGTCTTGGTTTAAAACTAAACATCTTTGGCGTTCTGTGGGACTTATAAAATGTCAAGCTAGTCTCCACTTTAATAACTTACTCATAACTTCCACAGCTTGTACTTCTCCTTCATGCTCCTGAAGTGCCTCTCTTAGATTTCGATAGAAAAACAAAGACTTCTCCACGGATGATAATAGCCATTGTGTGAAAGGCCTAGAAAGAATATTAAATCTACTTCTGTTTAAAGCTGTCAGAGCCCGGGTCAAAAAGCTACATGAGTTAGAACTAAATTGATTTTGTTCTTGCTCAGCTTCTTTCAACATGTAGCCACAGAAACTATGCAGAATTTCTTAGAATTCAAAAAGCTAAAACTTAACTTTAATGTTTCTTTTAAGTAGGTTCAGATGTGAGCAAGTATTCTCTCATAAAGAGATTAAATGGGCATTGTGTCAGGGAGCAATGGCTGGTTGTCAGCATGCAAAACGGAAAAGAAGAAGCCACTTTGAATATAGCAGCTAAGGATGGAAATCAATGGAATTGGCTCAATGCATGATGAAATATTCTAAAAAGCACACAGTGGGTGGGAGACAGCAAGGCCATCCCATGGCCAAAAACAGAAAGACATGACATTCATCACTACAAGAATTGAGGGACAACTTAGAGTGGGCATCATTGGAGCTCAAGGGGACAGGACTGTCTCAGTATAACAAAGGTTCACAAACTTTATACACCCTTAGTTATGGAGACTTAACTCTGGTGTTAGGACTAACAATGTTTAAAAGTATTTTAGTGTATTCTAAAGTAAGTATTCCATGGACCACAATGATAACTACACAAGTGAATAGGTATTTTTCCTTTTGCAGAAGGACAAGTTACAGTCAGACTGATTTTGAATTAGAAAATGGCACCATGGTGGGTGGGTGACTGATAGAGGTAAAAAGGCATTAGTAACCAGGTTCCACAAAAGTCTGTTTCTTCCACCACAGGTTAGTAACCTCCATGATGATCACTTTCCCACTTTTCTAAAATGAAATGTTTAAACATAAATATATGAATTTATTAGAATTCCCTAAATAGCAGAAAAGGAAAAGAATAGGATTTCATATAAATTTACAAAAGAATATTAATAACATCAACAAAAGCAACACCAACCAACAAAAACCTATAAAACTGCCTGCCTGCTTCTCCTAGGCTAGTATTTAAATGATCATCAGGCATATATACATACATGGACCATCAACTCAAGAGACTCTAAAGGCAAATTTACCAATTCTTTTGGTTTTTGAACTATCAGAGTAAAAGATTTATGCCTTTTACCCATTCATTTATTTTTGAGTCTCATTTCCTTACTACCTTTTCTATATCCTGCTGTCTTTCTTTTTAAAAAAATAATAAAATATGTATAAATCAAAAATAAACTATAAAAAGCTTAGAATTGCATCTTTAAGATGGAGCCACATTGATCGTGATATATTATACTTTTCATATGTTCTTGGATTTACTTCAGAAACATTTTTATTGAACATATTTGTATTCCCTCTTCATCAGAGATATTGGTTTATAGTTTTATTAATTGGGGGTGGTTATTTCTTTGATTCTTTGAGGCTATGGGCTTTTATATTGCTGATACCATTTTTAGGAAAAGGAACAAACAAACAGAACAGCCATTCAAGGACAACAAAGTAAACTGAATATCAGAAGGAAGCCGGGTGTGGGCTTCTCATCAGCTATTTCTGCAGCACTAGAAATGAAAACCTCAAAGTCTTCCTAGGAACAAGCTGGGGAAGCAGAGAGAGTTGTTTGGTGGGGTAGGCTGAGTTGATGGCCTACTCTCCAGGATCATTGGCATTTTGTGTATGGGCTTTCAGACAACTGCCATGTTCCAACTGACATGACTAACACATATAGGGCATTAAATTAAATTAAGGAATAGCACAGAGATCCAAGAGAATGATTTATGTGGTTGAATTCTGAAACACAATCATAAAATAGTCCTTATCAGGTACAATCATAATTTTATCTATCTATCTATCTATCTATCTATCTATCTATCTGTGAAGTAAATATTAGGGAAGATGAAGTCATTCTAGGAGTCAATTTTACACATGATGCTCTTCAAGACAAAGTTTTGTGTGATGTTGGCATACCATGAAGTTGTAAGATAGTCCATGATGGCCAAAATGGGAATGACTCTCTGTTCACCATGATAACTCCCTAATTCCTTTCTAGCTCTGAAGTCTCTTCATCTCTTCTCCTCCACCTCTGACTTCTCTGAAAGTTCTCGAAGCCCCATGCCTGTCCTTTGTCTGGTTTTTGCCCCATAAGAAGAATCTGAAAATGTTCCTTCACTTTCTGTTTTATAGAAATATTTGAAAATTGATGGTTTTTCTTCTTCTAAGATGTGCTAAAATTCTACACTGACTCCATCCAACGGTAGACTTTTCTAAAATTGAAAATAGGTATTTTTTTCATGGACAAGATTTGTATTATGGTTTTTCTCCCCCTAAGTCCTCCCAGATCCTCCCAACTTCCCCTACCACCTAAATCTACACCCTTTTTTCCTTCTCATTAGAAAATAGGAATCTATTTTTGTTGGGTTTACACTTGATTTCACTATTTCAATATTATTTGCTTTGTGAAGGAAAAAAAAAATAGAAAAAAAAAGAAAGAGCCAAAGAAAAAGCACACAGATACTTATAGACACTGAGATTTACACACACATACAGGAATTCTATTAAAACAAAATCAGAAACCATAATACATATGCAAAATATCTAGGGTAGAGGAGGAAAGCATAGTGAGAAATAAACAAACAAACCTCCAAAAGTACCATTAAGGTTGTTTTGTGCTGTGGTATTATTGCTGGGCATAAGACCTGCCCTTTAATATGGTTCTTAATTCCAGTGAAACTCCATTGACAAAAGCTAATTTTCCTTTCTGAGCAGTTATCAATTGGAAATAGCTTCTAGGTTAGGGATGGGTTCTATGTCTACTTTCCTTCTTGGCAAAGGGAGTCCATGTGGCTTAGACCTGTGTAGGCCCTGTGAATCCTGCCACAGTCTAATGGGTTCACATATACATTAGTCCTGCTGTGCCTAGAAGGCCTTGTTTCCTTGGTGTCTTCCATCTCCACTGGATCTTACAATATTCCTACCTCCTCTTTTACATAGCTCCCTGTGGTTCTGTGTTTTGCCCCACTGCTGGGTTGTGAGAATGCTGCTGGGCGAAGAGAAAGTGGATCGCCAGACTGCATTTACCCTGCCTTTATGCTGCTGTTGGGTGCAGGGCTTGAGCAAAGCAGTACACTACTTACACGGTGGGAAAATGCAGTCAAAGATGTGACACCCACGCATCCAGTCACCGCTAGAAAACATCACAGAGGAGTAGGGAACAGACAGTAGGGGTCCCCAGGGTTTTGATGAGCAGCCTAGGCTGAGAGCTCCCAAATTCCTGGATATCCAGACCTAGCCTCTGGGTCAAGGGGAGTTGGGAACAGAGTAGGCCCACTGGATGAGCCCTGGCCAGGGGCTCCGGCTCAGCTCATTGGTGATTGTTCATAGGTTAGTGGTCGTTGTCTGGAAATGCAGAGGGGCCTTCTGTGGGAGGCTCAGATGGCTCAGCTCTGTAGAAGAAGGCATTCTTCATGCTCCCATGGCGGTTCTTGATGAAAGAGAGTCCTTGTTTACCTCTAGAATACAGCTTCTTTGTGCTCTCAGAAAACAATTCCCAGAAGATTTCACCTCAGTAATGCTGGTCTCTTCTTAATCACTGCTAATTTCTTAGCTCCAGCTATTGTCCCAGTAGTCCCTTCTTGCTGTGTCTGGAACATGGCCCCCTTTTTCTATTATATTATCACTGGCTTCCTGTTTTCCAACTCCTTCACAGCCTAAGCTTGACTGTCTTGGAACTTGCTCTATAGACTGACCTTGAACTCAAGAGATCTGCATGTCTCTGTCTCTCCTGAATGCTGAAATTAACAGTGTGTACTACCACCATGCCTGGACTTTTCTTTCCCGAGAACCTGCTCTGTCCTAGGCTGGCCTTGAACTTAGAGATCTGCTTGCCTTTGCCTCCTGAGATTAAAGGCTTGTACTACCATACCCAGACCTAAACTTAGCTGGGTGGGATCTTGCCCCAAGGTCACCACTCTCTTAATTCAATTTAATATTCTTGAACACAGGATTCAGCTCCATTTTACTTCCTGTTTCCCCTTTAGTACTTGAACTATATATTTTGTATTTTACCTTTAGATGCTTGCTACACTTATTTAAAATGCACTTCATGAGACTTAAACAGAGGACAAAGTCTCTGCTGGGCTTTTTGGAGATTTCCTTTGTAAATGGAATTAATATAAATCTCTTTACCTTAGCTTTAGACAGACTCTTCAGACAAGGGCAAAAAGCAGCCACATTCTTCACCAAAATATCTCAAAAATAGTCTCTAGGTCACATATTGAAATTCTTCTCCACTGAAACCTCTAGGGCCATTTCTGCACAGTTCAAATCACACTCAGTAACAAAGTCTTCCATATTCCTACTAGGATAGCCCATTAAGTCCCTCTTAAAGCATTAAACTGCTTTCAAGTTCCCCAAACCCACATTCCTTCAAACAAAAGCATGGTCAGGCCCTACATAGCAATACGGGAGTCCCTGGTACCAATTTTGGTATTAGGTTGGGTTTTACCACTGTGAAACTCCATGACCAGGCAATTCTTATAAGGACAACATTTAAGTGTGGCTTGCTGACAGGTTCAGAGGTTTAGTCCATTATCATCTAGGTAGGAATATGGCAGCATCCAGGCAGATGTGGGGATGGAGGAGCTGAGAGTTCCATCTCTTGTTCTGAAGGTCACTAGCAGAAGACTGGCTTTCAGTAAGCTATAACGAGGGTATTAAAGCCTATGCCAACAGTGACACACTTATTCTATCAAGGCTATACCTCCTAATAGTGCCAATCTCTGAGCCAAGCATATACAAACCATCACAAATGGTATCTGTCCAAATCAAATCAATTTTGTGCATATTTTAATTAAAGCTGACTATCTTGAAATGTTATATAACCCCATAAAAATCTTAATAGTGGTGTTTTGTTTATCCAAACAATTTGAATTGTTTTATTACTCCCTAATTTGTGCAGTATTTATCTCTTATTTTTTATTGCCAATTAATGTAGACCTTAAGTAAACAGGAAACATTATAAAAACATCATGATTATTTTTTCTTGATAGTTTAGAAAAAAACAGTAATGTCATATCAGTTCAGTTTATAGAATATTGATTTCTTACACACCTAGTATATATATTTTTTCTCCATTTTTATCTTTCTGCAGTTTTTAACCTTTTCATGTCCTTTACCTGTTCTTATTCTTTTGTACAAGTGCTTAAAATTATCTGGTAGTCTCTTTGCCTTCTTAGGAGGAACAAGTCCTACAGCACTTCAACATTTAAATTTACTTTTTATGTACATAATTTTATGGCATCTATAAAACTTAAATACTGTGGAATCTGTCCACATAGGCTGCCTATTTATAAGACCTATGACTACTTGGTCTGGTGAATTTCCACAGAAGCTGCCTGTTTACAATAGCTTATAGCCTTCTGTTTCAGTGTTTTTCCACAGAGACCCAAGACTTTGTGTTAGCATGCATGTATGTCAGGCCTATTGCTGATTTTAGGCCTATGGCTGATTTTACAAATGAATCATAGGCAAAGCCATAGTGACCTGTCTCCTGAGCCTACACTCAGCTGATACCCTGTTCTGAAAGGTATGTGTACTCCCCCTGAACACCTATACTCTGGTGCCATTCCCTTCCCCACATCCTGCCTTTTTGTGTTTATAACCTCTGTGTAAATAAGTAACCTACGATGTGATTTAAATAAATAAATAAATAAAAATTTTTAAAAAAATAAAAAAAGAAGATTGCTATGTAAACAAAATACAAACATATAAAACAGCAAAAGATGGGTAATATGAAAAAAAACTGTGGAATCTAGCAGTTAGAGAGATGAAAAGGTAGATAAATAGATGAGTTTATGGACAAATTGTCTTGGCAGGAAATTAAAATCTATCAGATAAATGCCACAGAGAGTAAATTTCAGTTTGTGAGACTAACATACATTTCACCAATTTTGCTTCTCAGGTGTAGGCATCAATCTCAGACTTTGCAGAAGTTAGGCAAGTGCTGTATCACTGAGCCATATCTTCAGGTTCTGTGTCAACAACAGTTTTATAATTCCCACAATAATTTATGTGTCAACCCAGTGTATGTGTGTTTTGGATGTTGGCATTTAACAAAAGAAGTTTAGGTAAAAGAAGGTAGAAGAGACTCAGATTTATTATGCTAAATAGAAGAAGACTAACCTCTCCCAGCAAGGGTGACTTTCCAGCAGCTACTTTAAGAATTAAGATGAAGTGTCACCTTTCCTAAGTCTCTGCTCTGTCAGCCCTGCTGAACATGTAGATTTGGACTTGCGGGGCCCCATGACTCTGTGAGACTGTTCTCAATAACCAATTCTTTAATACACATTTTCTAAAGACTCACTGATAAAACTATCACTCACTTCGAAAACGAAATTTTACGATACATTAGAAATGAGGTCTAAATATGTCTTCCTATTGGTGCAATATAAAATTATATAATCACTTCATAATCATAGCATTAATATCATACAACCCCAATAATTTTGGCTTCTTAATTTGATGTAGCATCTTTTATTTACTACTTATTACATACCACTCAACAAAATACTAGGGCCATGTTTGCTTAATTTGACTTGTTTCTTAAAAAAAGACAGCTCAAAGTTATAGAAAATCATATTAAATTTTCCCCTCTAACTGTCCAATTACAGGTTCTACTTCAGTCTTCAAGAATAAGACATTCCAGGTTTTCTGAATCATGTTCTTTGAAAACAATTGTTCATCATCAGTTTACTGAACAGTTGTTCAGTAAAATCTTGGACAAGAGTGCTGAATGTTCATTTTCGTCTCTAAGAAGAAATGGTCAGAGGTATCCCTGACCAGCCAACAAGAATTTCTTTCCTAACATCAGCTTCATTAAATTAATAAGCAATTATTTACAAGACTTAATCTACGTTTGTAGACAATAGAAAATATTTGAGGAAAGATCAGAAATATAATTGAAGTAGATATTTTAAAAAGTAAAAATACTATTTCTAATATTTAACAAGTTATTAGTATTAAATACAGAAATCATAATATTTATTCAATTTTTCTCTGCCTTTAAATATTTATTGATATAGTTTGCATATAAAACCAACCACTTTTATTAGTTCAGTACAGTTTTAGGGTTTCTCTTGCTGTGATATTACACAATATTTTAAGCAATTTGGGTTTATTTTATCTTACTGCTTATAGTCTATCATTCAAGAAAGTTGGAGCAGGACCTTAAGGCAGGAACTAAAGCAGAGGCCATGAAGAATCACTACTTATTGTCTTACTACCTGTGGCTGGCTCAGTCTGCTTTCTCATATCATCAAAGACCAAAGACATCTATGGAATGTCACTACTCCCTATGGGATAGGCCCACCCCTATCAATCTGTAGTTAAGAAAATGCGTAATTCTGGTAAATATATTTTCTCAATGGAAATTCCTTCTTCCAAACTTGTTAGGAGGACAAATGTCCTTCTGACCACAGCTTTCCATGCAAACCTGGAATGTTAAACATGAAGGATTGTATTTTCAGTATAAAGGATGCAAAACCTGTTCTTTCATCCAGAAAGCTGAGAATTGCAAATAATTAATAACCTAATGATATGTGTTAACTTTTGAGTCAGTCCACATCAAGCATCCACAACCAGGACCAGAGTGTCTAGTAATTTAAATGACCCTTACATTACTTGTATAGCCAGGGGCACTCCCAAGCTCCACAACTGGAAGCAGAGATATCTATCTATTAGTCTAAATGACTCTTACATTACCTGTATACTCAGAGGGTCCCCAAGCTTCTATAATCAGGACCAAAGGTGGCTAATAGCCCAAATGACCTCTGTCCTTCTGTATGACTGAGACCATGCTTTGTCTGTTCCTAGGCCCTTAAGCTAATATAGAGAGGCTACCTCCAGAACCCATCTTCTTAGAAGAAATAACATGTATCCTGAATTCAGTTTCAATGTAATTATGCCTCCTTATGTATTAGGGATTATATTGCACTGGAAAACTTAAATTTCAAATTATACTGGATTTAAATATGCTAGCAATAGCCCCCTAGCATCAGACAAATTGCTTCCTGTCTTGACATCTGCAGAGACATTCCCCCCATAGTCTATGTCAAATATCTAAAAAGACCATAGTCTATGTCAAGTTAAATATAAAAACTAGCCAATATAAGCACCTCAATCACAGAGTTGTGTAATCATTGCCATATTTGAACATACTACCTATACCCATTAGTAGTGAGTCTATAAATACTTCAGAGCTAATACGAAGAAAAGAAGTATCAAATGTCCAGTCAAGAAAAAGGGAATTGTTCTACGTCACGTTCATTAAGAACATGAAAAGGAAAATTAAAAATCATACATCTGTGTCTCTCCCTTACTTCTCAATTATAATTTAAAACATTGATGACATAAATTATTAATATGAACTAATAGCAATTAAAATGGTGATGCTCTATAAGTAAAATGTATATTACTACATCAATCACAAAAAAAACCTGGAAATATCTAATAAATCAAAATATTTTCATCTTATGATCCAGCACTGCTTACAACTGTTTGTCAAAGCACTAGTATTGATATGGCCACAGAAATGACATTGTAAGATTACCTCTGTCAATTTGAAACAGTATAGACTCACTAGAGAACCCAGTCTCTATAAGGATGCTGTAGACTCTTTGTTCTGGAGGAAAATCTGTGGGGAAATTATCCTGATTAATCATTTGAGGTAGGAAGACTCACTCCCTGTAGCACCATTCCCTAGATATGGGTTTAGATTGTATGAGAGAAGACTAAGAGAACTGAGCACTAGAAGGTATACATTCATTCACCATTGTCTTAGGGTTTTGTTGATGTGAAGAGTTGCCATTATCAAGGTAACTTTATAAAGGCAAACATTTAATTGGGGCTGGCTTATAGTTTCAGAGGTTTAGTATATTATCATCATGGTGGGAAGCATGGCAGCATCCAGCCGGACATGATGCTAGAGAAGGATCTGAGAGTTCTACATCTTGATTCATAGGCAGCAGGAGACTTGGTCCTATACTGGGCAGAGTGTGAGCATTTAAGTCCTTAAAGCCCCACCTCTACAGTGACACACTTCCTCTAACAAGGCCACACCTACTCCAACAAGGCCACAAGTCTAATAGTGACACTTGATATGAGCCAAGCATTCAAGCACATGAGTCTATGGAGGCTGAACCTATTCAAATCACTACAACCATCTTCCACTTTGACTCTGTATGAGCTGTGACCAGTTGCTTCAAGTTTTTGTTACCTTAGCTTGCCTGTGATGAAGGACTGTAACCTGCAAATGTGAGCACAAGAAACCCTTTCTCCCTTAAGCTTGAATTGTCAGGGTATTTTATCATAGCAACAGGAAACAAAATTAAGACAACCATGAATAATGGCTCTGAACATGATTATTTCTCAAATGTATGCCATAGTAAATAAATTATAATATATTCATATACCAGTGTTAAACAGTAATGAAAGAAAAAAGTAAGTGCATATAAAGATATTGATAAATATTAAGAACATAGTGCTGGATAAACTATGCCTGTGTATGTACATATATATGGAAGTATTGATAGAATATTTTTAAATAAGAAAAATTAATCTATAGTGTTACAAGTCAGATAAATAGATTCTTATGAACACAAAAATGACTAGTTAAAGATTGCATTTTTATTTGTAGTTATATTCCAATTTTAAATATTTTGGTATTTATATAAAACTGTTAACATGACAATAATCTGGTAAACATGACAATAATGGTATGCCATGAGTATAGCATATCAGAAATATATTTAGACACATTTGTGATTTTCCATAATGTCAAAATTTATTGAATAACAATATATTCATAAGTTATATTTATTTTATTACCCTAATCTACTAGCTAACACAAATTTCATTTGACAGTGTAGCTGTTGGGAATTCTTGGTTCTCTTATTCCCATCTTAATCAATATTATTAAATCTTAAGCATATACCACCACACTTACTCAGTTATATATAGAAATAGTTATAAATACATGTTATATAATGGTTAAAAGGTTAAAGAAGTTGAGAAGCTATTGAGTTCACAGGCATTTTGCTGAAGACAGAGGCAAAGCAGATAAAGATGCAGAAAGAGCCACTGCAGGTGGCTACATGGGATGGTAATTAGTCAGAGATCTGTTAAAAGAGTTCAGTAGAGCTGTTTCAAGCAGTGCTAGTTCAATGCAGAGACTTTTCAAGTCAAGTCAAGCCATGCACAGGACTTATGCAGAGCTAAGAGGAAGAATAATCAGTGAATCTCATCAAGTAACGGGGACTGTGCTCAGCTGCGTCCTAAATAAATGTCTGGAGACATTTGCCTGTTGATTCTATGGCACACACCCACCATTTGGTCAAATAACAGATTGGTAGGTACTATCATGTTCCAGTGTTAGAACTCTCCTTTTATTACCTAAGTGAGAGGGCTTTATACATCTAGAGTGTTCAATAAATAGCAGATATGGCTTAGGGGATATTGTTTTAATATGTCCATGTGCCCACATCTCTCAAGTCTACATCAAATTATTCCTAGGTGGCACTTTTTCACTCATATAAATAAGCTTATGCTCCCATGGTTTATGCTGTGCTAACAGGAGGCTCAGTATTTGAGCTCATAATGGAACTAACTGTTAATTTGTAAAATCTGGTCAAATAAGACATGGCAGAACCTGGAAGCACACAATATAGAGTAGCTCAAAGGAAGAAAGTAATTCAGAACAAGGTGAAGTCATATTTATATATACAAAAACACATTCATAAAAACTTTACTAAAATAGTTTTAAAATGTGCATTATTTACTACCTGGGACTCTAATTTCATGTAGAAAATGGTTTGCTAAAGAAATTTCAACTAAGGATTTAAAAACTTATTAAGAGGGTAGAACTTTTATTAACTATCCATGTCAAAATAAATATGAATGGAAAAGCAATACAAAAAGTGTGTGTGTGTGTGTGTGTGTGTGTGTGTGTGGTGGGTGGGTGCGTGCATGTATGGACATGCATAGTGAGGGCATCTGCATCTCATTTGTGATCTTTATTCCATTAAGAATTCACTTTCTTTGAGTCACTCATGTTCCATGGCTGCTTGTCAATAACAACCACCTCTTCTTGGCCCATCTTCTTTTCTTTAGGATTCCCCTGACCCCAGCACTGCTTTCTACCTGGTACTGTGTAGTTGGTACAAATGTTGAGGATCCATGTGAGTAACCATCACTTTCTTTCTTTGCCTCTTTCCATTTTCAGTTGCTCAAGTCCTAAGGATATTTTCTAGGGAAAGCTACTGTTTCTCAGCCTGTCTCCCTTTACCTTGATCTTACCACGAAGGAACAGTGATCAGCCATCACATATGATAGAGTCCCAGAGCCTTGCATGCTCTCTGACTGAGAACCTCCAATTTACTTATGGGCCTTGAGACACGAAACAGTTCATACATCAAAAGAAACGTGTTCTATGATACTTGACTAAACAGCTGAAGGTACCAAATTATAGCATAGAAATAGAAAAGTTGGAAAGGCTGCTTCTCCAAATACCAGAAAAGCAGAGGAATCACAACCATGCTGTGATATAACTCTATTCTTAATATTCTAAGGACAGAAAACACAACATCAATTCACTAGATGCAGAAAAGCCCTTTGATAAAAATTCCATATTCCTGTATGATAAAAATCGTAGCGAAATCTAGGAATAGCAGATTTGTTATTTTGTTATGTTGTATCTCAACATAACAAAAGAAACATACAGCAAGCCTACAGCCAAAGTCTTGCTAAATAGAGAAAAACCCACGAAATTCTCCTTAAAATCAGGAAGAAGAAAAGAATCTCAACTCTCTCCCCTTTTATTCAATATAGTTTCTTAACTAAGACAATACATTATTCACTTTTTTATTACTGTGATAAAACATCATGATCAAAAGCAAATTATAGAAAGCAGGGTTTATTTGGGCCTATGGTTCAACAGGAATAAGAGTCCTTCAAGACAAGAAAACATGGCAGCAAGTGACATACCTGGTGGTGGGAACAAGAAGCTGACTGATCACCTCTTCAAATGTAAATATGAAGTAGAGAGAGTGAGCTGGATGTGTCAGATACCTTTACTCTCAAAGCATTCCCCCAAACCCAGTAACATACTTCCTCCAGAAAAAAATAATAAGACTTAAACCTCCCTCAAACAGTGCCACTCTGATCTGGGGATGCAATACTCATATGTCTGACACTATGAGGGATATTTTGCAGGCAATAAAACAGTAAAAGAAGTAAAGAGATTGAAAACAGAAAAGGACAAAGTCAAAGTATTTTATTTGCAGATGATAGAATTCCATACATAAAGACCTTTAAAAACCCACTTAGAAGTCACCTAAACCTGATTCAGTACACCTAAAGTACATTCAGTAAGTACCACAACACAAAATTTACATGCAAAAAAAATCAATAGCATTCTTATACACCTATAGCAAAGAGGCCAAGAAATGAACAAGAAAAGCAACTTCATTATTCACAGTGGCCTCAAGCACAAAACAAAATATCCTGGAATACATCTACTCAAGGATGTGAAAGACCAACACAATGAAACTCTTTAGGTACTGAAAAAGGAAAGTGAAGCATGCACTTGAAGACAGAAGCATAATAGCAACATGTAGAAGGATGAAGCACCATCAGTATGTTTCCTCCTGCATAAAACGCAACTCCAAACAGATCAAGAACCTTAACCTAAGAACTGACACATGGAAATTCAGAGGAGAAAGTGAGAAGTACTCTAATTCCTAGGCATAGGAAAGGACTTTCTGAACTGAACCCAGACACACAAGTATTCACAATTGCAACTGATAACTAGAACATCTTGATACTAAAAATTGTCTACACAGCAAATGGCCACCATTCATGTAATGGCAACTAAAGAATTGGAAAATATCTTTATAAGCTATACAAAGGACTCAAGAAAACTAAACATCAGAAAGAAAGAAAGAAAGAAAGGAAGGAAGGAAGGAAGGAAGGAAGGAAGGAAGGAAGGAAGGAAGAGGAAAGGAAAAACAGAAAGAGCTTGGAATTAATTAAATGGGGTTTATAAAAGATGAAATAAAATGGCTGTGAAACATTTTAAAACTTTGTTTTTAAGTTCAGCATCCTAGTGGTCAAGTAAATGCAAATTAAAACTACTTTGAAATTTTATCAGAACTCCTATCAGATTGGTTTAAGATCCAAAAATCAAGTAATGACAAATGCTGTCAAGGATACAGAGAAAGATCAATGCATTTTCATGGCTGATGGTATAGTCACCAATGGAGTTTCCTCAAAAAGCTGAAAATATATCTATCACATGATCCAGATGTATAGCTTCTGGACATATTCCTTTACATTCTACTACAGATATATGTGACCATCCATGTTAATTGCTGCTTTACTTGCAATTCATGTATCCTTCTGTGTCTGAGTTACCTCACAGTGATTATTTCCAGCTCTGTTCTCTTACTGACAGATTTAATAACTTCATTTTCCCATAAAGGAGAATGATATACATATAGATTTCTATTTTTGCTGTCCAATCATTAGCCAATGGTCATATGGAACATTTCTACTTCCTGGTATTATGAAAAACAATACTTAGTAGGGATGGAGTGGAACCACTTTGACACTATGAGTGAAGAATACATACACTGCAGTCACAGAACATGGAAAAATCAACCTGGTGCTCACCTAGCTGACATCCTCTACTGGCTCGATTTCATAATGTTGGAGAGTGATGTACATGCTACTGGAGGAGAAAAAAAAAGAATCTCATCCAGCTGTGAACTTGCAAACTACAATCACAGATCTGGTAAGACCTGCCCACTCATGCCATAGTGAAATGAAAATTACGAGAGTAACCAAACACTTGTGCCCGAGTTTAAGGCTTGCCCCACATATAGAACCTTGTACCTGGTACCACTATCAAAACCAAAAAGGCTTTGTCAGGGCCATCAGGATAGGTTATAAACCTTAGTAACCTAATATTATTATTCTGCTAGGTGGACATAATATTAAACCAACTGCTAAAGAGTCAAAGAATCCATCTTTGAGGTATCAAAGAAGTTCTTTTTTGCAATAGATGATAGCACAGAGAAGCACAACAGGTCAAGGTGCAGAGAATGAGATGATGAATAGTCAGCCCTAAAAACTACATCTGTATCACACCCTCTTCTCCCAAAGCTCAGGGATCATTGCAGAGGAGACAGAAATATTGGAATATCCAGAGGTGGCTGGTGACTAAAAGGAAACAGTATT